>CAEFZX010001631.1:0-29910 GCA_903066825.1 Alfaro cultratus | reverse complement strand
TTCTGGAAACATTAAAAGCAGTCATATCAGTAAAAGTCTTTCATCCTGTGATCATTGATTTTAAAGGTTTCCCTGAGTGATGTCAAACTCTTGGATCCTTCCTCACCTGTTATTGACGACCGGTATGATGGATGTCGTAAAGAAGCCATGGAGAAGTTTACTCCTGATCTATTAAAAGAAGAGCTTGGCAAAAGTGAGAAATTGCAGAAAGCCTGGAGAAAATGGGAAAATTGGAGAACAAGCAGTAACTGTACCTCACAGATCCCTGGTGGTACTGAAGACCACACTTCTGCCCTCTCCACCTATCACTATGGAGATACAGAGTTTTTAAAGGAGCTGAACAATGCAGTGGAGACAATGATGGTGAATGTTACCATGTATGAAAAGGACTTCCATTTCAAGGCTCTTCATTTCTTGCTGATGGATTCCATGATGTTGCTGAAGCCAAAGGAGTGCAGAGAGGTATATGTCACCAAGGAATTTAAAGGAAAAACACCAGAAATAAACTCCAAAGTGAGGTTAGCAAGTTTCACAGTAGTCGACTCAGATTTACACTCTGTAGATTTGGAAGATATAACCATTCTTAAAATAAAAACTTGCTTCTATGTCAACCTGGAGGACCAACTTTGTCTGAGAAATCTTGGTGAAATACTCCTATCTCCAGCTGAAGTCTTCACTGTGGAGAGAATAGACAAAAAGAAGACTGCAGACAATGAATATTACACAGAAGTTGTTCTGAGCCATTCTGGTCTGCATAGCAACCACAACTGTGACATGTTTTCAAGGTAAGACACATCGAGTTTTCATCAAAGTTCAACATTTAACTGAAGTCCATTTTTCACAAATATTCACATTAAAACTATAGGAAAACCTCTGATTCCTCGATGAACTCTTTTCATCAGAAAGTGTTTTAAATGTGTTTTATAGAAGAATATTTATTTCAGGCACCCGTGTTTTTCAGTCATATGCATATAATGAATATTGAAAGCAATGCATTATTTTAAGTGCACTGGTAGACCAGTGCACTTGCCATCCAATCACACCTAGTGTAGCTTGTCCTATAGACTCAGATGTTGCTTATTCTTCAAAAATGTCTATTGCCCTAGCTTCAAAACAAGTGAGACAACAGAAAGTGCTGCTATATTGTAAAAGCCTAACTTCTTTAAGCTTAATAGAAAACAAGGATTTTTGTGAATTTAAAATGACTTGCGACTTGTCTCTCACCCCACCTTGTTTATCTTTACAGGTCAGCAGCTGACATCTCCACCCATTTGTTCCTTCCTCTGCTTCTGGCATTGCCTTTATATTACATGTGTCTTTAAAAAAGCAACCCAGAAATCCCTGGAAGAGATGTGGCATTTGAAAATGTTCCCATATGTGAATGCTGCGCATATGGTTTTATTCATTTTTAACACATTTTTACTGTCACATGTGGAATTTTTTGTCAACAAGCTTCACATGTTTCTATGTAATACCATTTCAATATATAAAATACCTGGGAATGTTCCAACAAGTTAAGTGCATGTTTTTCAAGTTATACATTTTGATATAAACTATTTCGACTGTGCTTTTTGCTTTATGTGAAATGTGCGCCAACATTTGCATGTTGATAGGTTGCGTGTTTGACTCCAGCTTTGCTCATAATTTGTTGAAGCATCTTTGAGCAAGACTCATAAATCCAAGAAGCATACAAACCTGCAGACTGTTGTTTGAATGTACAACTGTTGCGACTGTGTTCAGATTACACATTTTACATGAAAAGCTATAGATTTTAGATGCCATGTACGATTACACATGAGCATCACATGTAATTGCAGCAGTTTCACATGTGTTTCACATATGTTTTACATATTATACCTTCAAAATTCACCAAAATTGCATTTGTCATGAGCATAACATGTATTTTTACATGTATCACATAGGGTAGAGTGAGGTGAGTTTGTGCCAGTTTTTACTTGAAGCGACTTTAAAGCAAAACTGCATCATCCAGCAGTTTTGAGCTAACATTATGCTAGCTACATGAACTCAAAGTGTAGCCTACAAAAGCAAGAAACATGTGAAAAATGTTTTCAAACTTGTCCTCAACGGTTCACACACAAAATCAAAAAACCCTAATCCTAACTCATAATATATATATATATATATATTTTTTTTACTTGAATGTGTCTTTATCTTTTGAATGAAGGTTATCTTCTTTTCAGAATGAATAAAACAGCTGAATCTTCGAAAATGAGAGGTCAAATGACCAATTACTCCCACGTTTCCCTAAAAACAAGGGATGGCACAACTTCCCCGCTGTTGCAAATCATCCAACTCTCCCCTATTTGTCATAGTTAAATTTAATGTAGAATTCCCATGAGTACAGTAATCACATTCACATGAAAACTTTATGCTTTTCTTTAGCAAAGATATATGCATATATATTACTCTGTCTTTTTTATGTCATGTATGCCTTTAGTGGGAAATCAGGAAATATTTAACTTCACCAAGGCTTCCTAGATGAAAAATAAAGAAAAAGGACTGATGAATGACCTTTCTCACACAGCAGGGGGTTATTCTTCTGACAAAAAAAATAGTTATTTTTAGTTGAGGTTACTACAAGTACACACTATGCTTATTCCAGTGGAATCTGACTGCAAATGACATGTTGAAGTAAAAGAAGAAGCAACTTGTTACAGAAAAGAGGAATTTACCATTCCAGGCATGAACTTAAGGTCACTGAACCTATTTTCTTGGGTTCACTGAAGGAATGTATTTTTTCTCTTGCGTCAGCTTAAAACAAAGCTTTTCATATGGCTGTTGTCTTGAGTTCTGAAGGAAAATGAAGCCGTAAACATCAGAACCAGGAGTATTTTTGGTCACTGTTTACAGTGACAGCTAACATGAAGCCTCCGATATAATGGAAATCTTCTTATATTCTTGTTCTGTTTCCTCCTCTGTCAAGTAAACCACGTTGAATGTGTGAAATTGTTCAAAATGAATAAAAGATTCACTGAGATAAAAGTGCTTTAATTATTGCTTCAGACTCTCATATAAGTGTCACATAGTCTGATATGAATTGTGAAGGTGTGTTGAGTATTCACTGAATATCAACCCATTTACCTGAATGCTCTTGATTTTGCTCATAAAGTTGCTGCTGGTTGTAGAGAGGATAATCATGGTGCTTTTTCATCTTTATGTTTCGATTGCATGAATTGATACAAGTTTAATCACTCCAAAGTGAGCGAACAACATGCATTTTTGACAGTGCATACTTGCTTAGTGAGATAAATGGTATCACTTCCTTAAGTAGCGGCCTGCAATTACTAAAAAAACAAACTTTGAGAGTAAAAGCCACACCCTGGCAACTTCCCCTCTTTTGGTTTACCCTTGCAGTGCTGTTTCTTTTAGATTAAAGAGAAAAGGGAGCTCTGCTTTCTAGAAAAGTAGATCAGATGTGCTACAAACTGATTTATTTTAGAAAATCTGAACCTGGTCGTGTATAGTCTGGACTGAGTAAAGAAACTTTTCCTTCTGTTACAGCAGTTTGAAGAGCAGGACTCTAACATGTTTAGCAGGGGAAAATTGCTTTTGGACACACTCATATTCTCATTTTTCTACAGCCAAGTAAGTATTTTTGTCTCTTTCTGGAAACATTAAAAGCAGTCATATCAGTAAAAGTCTTTCATCCTGTGATCATTGATTTTAAAGGTTTCCCTGAGTGATGTCAAACTCTTGGATCCTTCCTCACCTGTTATTGACGACCGGTATGATGGATGTCGTAAAGAAGCCATGGAGAAGTTTACTCCTGATCTATTAAAAGAAGAGCTTGGCAAAAGTGAGAAATTGCAGAAAGCCTGGAGAAAATGGGAAAATTGGAGAACAAGCAGTAACTGTACCTCACAGATCCCTGGTGGTACTGAAGACCACACTTCTGCCCTCTCCACCTATCACTATGGAGATACAGAGTTTTTAAAGGAGCTGAACAATGCAGTGGAGACAATGATGGTGAATGTTACCATGTATGAAAAGGACTTCCATTTCAAGGCTCTTCATTTCTTGCTGATGGATTCCATGATGTTGCTGAAGCCAAAGGAGTGCAGAGAGGTATATGTCACCAAGGAATTTAAAGGAAAAACACCAGAAATAAACTCCAAAGTGAGGTTAGCAAGTTTCACAGTAGTCGACTCAGATTTACACTCTGTAGATTTGGAAGATATAACCATTCTTAAAATAAAAACTTGCTTCTATGTCAACCTGGAGGACCAACTTTGTCTGAGAAATCTTGGTGAAATACTCCTATCTCCAGCTGAAGTCTTCACTGTGGAGAGAATAGACAAAAAGAAGACTGCAGACAATGAAGATTACACAGAAGTTGTTCTGAGCCATTCTGGTCTGCAAAGCAACCACAACTGTGTCATGTTTTCAAGGTAAGACACATCGAGTTTTCATCAAAGTTCAACATTTAACTGCAGTCCATTTTTCATAAATATTCACATTAAAACTATAGGAAAACCTCTGATTCCTCAATGAACTCTTTTCATCAGTAAACATTTGGTATGAAGTTAACAGGTATAGATTCCTTTATTTTTTTTAAAAAAAATACAAACTCTCATCTATACTTAAGTTACAAGAAATCATTATCCCAAATGAAAGAAATTATACATCTTGCAATCAGTTATTTGTTTTGTATAAAAAATCACAATAAACTGCATTTACTTTTTCATGAACTTGGTTTTGTTTTGGGATTGCACTATTTATTAATCTGTTCTCAGCTTCATTCAGAATCAATCCACTATTTACATGCAATAATCATGTTAGTACCCATCATAGTGTGGTTGGTCAATGTATAAAGTAAGCATAGCTAGACTCCTGCATAATAAACAGTATCTTAAAATGTTTTTCCTTTAACTTTTTCACATTTTTGAAATTTCAGACACCAGCTTCAGTGTGTATTACTAGGATTTAATGTGATAGAGCAACACAAGGTATCCCATAGTTGTAGAGTGAACGCAGAATTAAAGTTTAAAAGTAATAATCTGAGAAGTCTGACGAGCATTTGTGATCAGCCCGTTATTCTGGCACAATTGAATAAAAACCACTGCAACCCATGATTTTCAAAAGTCTAAAACTTAATGTGTCTTTTTAATCTTAGTAAAAAATCCAGTGTTGAGTGTAGATGCAAATCTATCTCAAATCCCTCAAAAAGTAAGAAAACAGTTGAATCTGTCAACCCATGAGAACATGTCACTATGAAAACATAACAAAAGAAATTGAAATAATAAATCTTTCGTCTCACTCTTTGCTGTTCTCCACAGGTCTGCAGCTGAGATCTCCACTCTGTCATTTCTTTCTGTGCTTCTGTTTGTAACTTTGTTTTTGATGTATCTTTAGAACAAGTAATCGCTCAGCCAGAAATATGCAATAATCATGTTAGTACCCATTATAGTGTAGTTGGTCAATGTATAAAAGACTAACTAAAGTCCATTTTTCACAAATGGACTTTAGTCCATTTGCAGCTCTTGCAGCTCTTTCCTTCTACTGCATATCATGCAGTAGAAGAAAATTATCATAAATCTGTAAACATCCCCAATATGAATGTTTTACAACAATGATCACAATCTGATGGCCTGACCCTTCCAATGTTGTAAAATTTCACATCTTGTATGATTTTAATATGTTTTGATCTATCTTTCTGTTTGCATATCTGTCAAGTAAAGAGTGTATGATGTGTAAAATTGTTCAAATGTAATAAAATACTCAGTGAGCTAAAACTGCTCTCATTTGGTTGGAAATTAAAATAAGTATTCCACAGACTAAAGTGTTCCTTTTTTCTTTCATTTTCCAGAGACCAGTAAATCTGAAACGTTTCACCTCATATAATACTTTTCTGGTTCACAGAATTACAGAGTAATGGTTGAGGTAAGATGGCGCCGATGATAGATGGATGCACAGTTAAGATCTCATTCAACACAAGTGAAAAATTAAATATTGTTTCCATCAGAACCGCTTTAACTTTGTGCCATAAATTCAACATATTGACATGCATGTTGTTTATGTTTTCATGAGGTAAAGCCCTTGTTTCTGAAGTGTACTACACAAATACACTTCATTGATTGATAATAGCTACTTCACCATGCTGGCTCCACATCCATGATGCTCAGCTGCGTCCACCACATACCAAATTTCCTCTAATGGTTTGAGATCTGGTGACTGTGGAGACTCTTAGAGAACAGTGAACTCAGAGTCGTCTCTATGAAACCACCTCAAGAATATTTTAGCTGTGTGATATGGTGCAAAGAAACTGAGATCTAACAGACTACTGGAACAGTTTGAATTGTATTAACAAAACTCTTTCTTAGGGATTAACAACAACCACTAATGTTTAACACAAAAAGAAATATACCTCAAACAGAAATAAAATCATTCAACAAATCATTAACAGGCTTTACTTGACATGTAGCAACTCTTCTCCTTAAATGCATTACAGAAAAGCAAGCATATACAAAATATTATACATCTTAATGAAACGCCGGCGCACTAACATTTCCCTTTCACTGACATGGAAATAGGAATTTTGAAGTGTTTTGCAGCAAAAAAAAAATAAAAAATTCCACAACACATTTTACTGAGAAGAATAAAAACTATTAGACTGGACATCAAGCAACAAAAAAATGGACCACAGGTACAAAAAATATATATATTTATCTGAAAATAAATGAAAATACGTGAAAATATGCTACCTATCATTCAAAGATGTTCGTTAATTTATGTAAAGGTAACTCCTGGAAAGTTGTCGAAGGTGAAAAATCTACTCCTGCATGTTACGACATGATACAGATAAGCCTAAAATTATTCATACTCCTGGCAGATTTCAAAATAATTCTCATTACACCAATGGTTTTTTCTCAGGGGAAATAAGAACAGTTCCTCTCCAAAGATGAAAAAAAAACACATAAAAGGAGTATTGGCTTTAGGGAAAAACATATTAATCTGTTTTAGTTTGCCTTTTAAATAAAGTGTACATATCAAAAATGATTTGTACTCTTCTCAATAATCAATGGAACAATCTTTATTAGCATTAGAGCAATTGAACAATTGAACCCTTCTTATATTGAATGTCCAGCCTTTGTGTGTTTCTGCTGGTACTTTGATGATTTATCTCTGATGATGAGCTCCAAGTCTTTGAGTTTGGAAGTTATCCTAGTCATTACCCTAACCTTGGCTAAACTTGTCTTAGTTGGTAAAACTAAAGCATTACTATCATCTTAAATCTGCCAGGGATATTAATGATGTTGAGTTTAAAATTCCACAAGTGAAATACACTGGAAAAAAGGGCCAGTTTGTCCCATAGTGCATCTCAAGATGAGATTAGTTGCGAATTGGTGGTTTATAGATTAATTAAACAACAAATGAATTGAACTATAAGCCTAGCGGAACAGGATACCATGTCTGTAAAATTCATAATTTGTCTGTTTTGTTCACTTCCTCCTTCATCTTCATCCACATTCCAGCTTTAAAACTAGTGTCATTAATGCTTAGGTTTTTGTAAGTTTCCCTTCAACTTGAGTGTTTAAGTATTTATGTGGAGTACTAAATTTTAATTTGGGAAAATTTAAAGAAAACCTTTTAAGTGCTTATTTTGAAATCAAAAATAAATTTTTTAACAGATGCCAAAGACATTTTGGGTTGTGGTTGAGATGATCTGTCAGTTATTTCTGTCTTTATCCTCAAAACCACCAGCCTTCTTGTGAGTTTTATTTTATACTGGTTCCACAAACCTATTATACCTGTCAACACCAGCATTAATGTCTTTCTTTTCACAAGTTGTTATCTCAGATGGTCTATTGCCAACCCCCATGTCTGTCATCAGTGCAAAGCCAAAGCACTAACAGTGCAACTTTCCTGTTTTCAGAGGAAGTGTGTCTCACAGCAAAGGCATCTGGACAATGGAAGAGGTGGAGCAACTACTTCTCCATATGTAAGATTTGGTGGCAAACCTATGGTTCTGCTGAAGTCTTTGCTTTGAGATTTTCTCACTATCAGTGCAACAAAATCCTAGTAACTCTTTTCCAGCCTTAATATACTTGTAATCTAGTCTTAATTGCCTGGAAAGATTTGCAAGAAGTTTAAAAAATAACACAAGTTGTCAAATACCAAACACTTATATAAATAAAACACTGTAAACATAATATTCTGAGCAGGAAACAAGAGGGAGTCCCATGAGGTCTAGCTGTCTTTATTATTCTGCTCAGAGTTTGCCTTTGACCTGTTTCCTCGGGAACAAATACTCTTGCTTTTGCTCAGGATGCTGGTGTCGACTCGAGACAGGGTACACATGCTGCTCTGGTGACACGGCCGAAGTCTGGTGCTTTGGAGCTCCAGCTCGTCGTAGCTTGACATCCGGATGAAGGGGCAGCAGCGAAAGACCTGCTTGAAGCCAGCCCTGAATCTGCAGTAAAAACAAACAATGGCTCAATGTGCTTGTAAGATAGTTAAATGTACTATTGAGTGTTTTTTTTTTTTTATACCAACCTGCTGTTGAGGCAGCAGTAGATGATGGGATTATACATGGTGGAGCTCATGGCCAGCCAAAGCACTGACAGGTAAATCTGCTGGATGTATTTCCACTTGATCAGACGCTTATTGAGACCAGTTACAATGAAGTAGACATGATATGGCAACCAGCAGAGGGCAAATGTCACCACCACAATGATCATCATTTTCACCACCTCAATGAAGAAGCAGAAAAAGGCAAAACATTACAGAAGGTATTCTTTAGGACAATCAAATGAATAATAATACATTTTATTTATGAAGCGTTTTTCAAGACACTCAAAGACACTGTGCAGTAACAAAGATTAAAGACAACATCAATAGTAACCGCAAGCAATCAGAACAATTACGGATGGGTTGAGGGAGTAAGATTAATGATTTATTTTACAGTATACATTAATCGCAAGAGGAGAGATGCACTGTATCAGGTTATTGCTGTAAGTGTTAATTTCCACTTGTAGTCCCCGACCCAGCTGATATATTTCTTGAAAGAAAAAAGAAAAAGAAAAGAAAAAGGCTTGAAAGACGGAGCAGGTCAGAGAGGTGTGAGGGGACCAGATTATGGAGGGCTTTGGAGGTGATGAGGATTAGAAATTCACAGATATGAGCATCAATATAAACTCAGGTTCTTTTTCTGACTCTAGTTCTTGTGCTTGCTGTCATCCTCACTCTGTTTTGCATTACTGCGGTACGTATTTTTGAGATGTCTGCTCATAGTTGCCATGCTGAAATCATGAAGGACTTAGAGACTCCAGCTAAATATATTGAAGACCAAAGTAGAAAGTAATTATTGATCAACTAAACTAATTAGATTCAGCTAACTAGATTTTACCCAGATAAATCCACAGCAATAGCTTTTAAAACAATATGCCTTCAAATACATATCAATACGTCGGGTGGATATTGGCATTTAAAAAAGTGGTTTTTAAAAAAAATCACAAAAAGAGAAAAATTTAGTCGCAGAAAAAAAAGATTCTTGTTACATAGCTGCAAAAGTGAACAAATTGCCACTATAGTTCTTTTACCCGACAGCAATAAAAAAAAACTAAATGCAATCAAAAATAACCATTAATCATCATGACTGATGTGTATCAGCTATTTGTTATTTACTTCTTNTATCTTATCTTATCTTATCTTATCTTATCTTATCTTATCTTATCTTATCTTATCTTATCTTATCTTATCTTATCTAAAAGTTGTAATGGGAATATTCATAACAAAGTTTAAAAAGGTTTAAAGCTGCTTGTTGGTCTTGTTTGCCAGTTTTGAATTTTGATATTTTGAGGTTGCTGATGTTTCCATCAAGCCATCACCTGCAGAACCATGCACTGGTATTTTTAGTTGAATTTACTGCTTTTGAGTCTTATAAAAGCTCAAAAGTTTTGTGTTTTCTAATCACTTTAGAAAACACTTCTAAAGTGGTTTTCTGTGTTAAATTGCAATGACTTAAATGGAAAAAAGTCAATCTGTTTGACAGTGATTACCTAACCCTTATCCTATGTTAAAAACAAAATGCTCCACAAATCCCTTTTTTTGGCACTTAATAATTTGAAAAAAAAATCTATTTAAATCACTCTGGATTTGATTCAGTATTAATGTTCCAGTGAACAACTCGACTGTAATGCACCATGGAGTTCATATCAGGTTTTAAAAGACTGTGCAGAAGTTGGTGGAGAAATACAAACATTAAAATATGCTAAGTTTTTGACAGTGTTGCACCCTTTTACAGTTTCCATTAAACTTTTCCATTGTCAATTAGAGAAAGGTTGCCATGAGAGTACAGAGAAAGGTAGGCAATGACGCATCTGCCCCTGCAGGCCCCCAGCTGGAATGAGGAGAGGCCGGATTGATAGAGAACAATGCAGAGATGCAGAAGATGCACCCTGAATAATGACTTTGAACTTTTGCATTTTCCCTGATGTTGATGTTCTTGACATTAAATGTCTTATATTTTTTCAGCCTAGACCAACCAAAAACCAGACTCTGATTGTGTTTATTTCAAAAGCTACTATAACATCCACCTCCCTCTATATCATGCTCAATCTGCATTGTACTTTTAAGGTTACTTAGTTTCTTAATAAATTACCAACTACTTGAAGAAATAGATGGAACATAAAAAATTGTTTTCATCCCTTCTATTTTTATGATGTGTCTTATAACACCTGTTGATTGAGAACCAGATTATACTCTTGCTGTATTTTTAAAGTTAATCAATTAAATTTACTGTTGGGAATAATCACTGAGCTGTCTCGATAGATTCCTATTCCCAGCTGTGGCGTCCCTAATCCCTTTGCAACCCACAGAGAAGCTTCCACACTATTCAGTGGCAGATGATGACGAATGGCATTTAATCATTTGTCTTGCGGTGCAGCCTTCAGAATTACACAACAACAATTGTTTATCAGTAGTGGGGGTTTTTCTTTCTTTGTTTTTTCACAGTGTGAGAAATCAATTTTACATTTCAAACTGCCAACAACCAGGCAATACGTCCAGTTTTTAAATGTGTGTGTGTATCCCCAGGTGGGAGAGCTATTTTACAGGAAGCCCTGTGTATAGTGATCCCTATGTCAAAGGGGGCTGTTCATGGGATTATGTTTATTCTTAAGAAGAGAACTGTTCTTGTTGAGTTCTTGAACACTGCAGCCAAACAAAATGTGCAAGACATTGCACAATTTTTTTGCATATTCAAAACAGTTCTTATCACATCATACAAAGCCCATTGTTTTTCTTGTTGTGTCCTAGAAGACCTCTCCAAAGATCATTTGGAGATCAGCAGAGATTTCAATGTCTTTTTAAATGATCAAAGATTGGTATTTTGTTTTCACCTGGTCAGTTTTACTCAATCACCTTGATTGAGCCTGACAAGTTTTATGACTTCCACTGTTGGACAGCTGACTATGAACGCTGCCAGTTGTCTCCTGTATTTTTCCTAAGCACTGACTTAAGGCTTAGTGTGCAGATGCTGTCCTGTGGACTTCAAGTTCCTTCTCATAATCTCCCTGTGTATTTGTTAGTTAAGGTAATACATCAACAAAAACAGTTAAAAACATGAATTTAAAGGTGAATTACTACAGGTGCAAGTCATAATTAGATGTTTTTCTATCCTCATTGATTGAATTCTGATCAAATATTTGATTTCCATATGGTTTCAGTGTTTACAATACAAGACAAGCCAAAAAAAACCATAGAATCATAAAAAGTAATGTTGATAGATATTTAAATTACCTTCCTTTTAGCCCGGAGTTGTGCATGATAGTTTTCAGATGAGTCTCCTGGGATCTCACTTCCCCACAGCGACACTCCAATTATGGTGTAGGTAATGCCCATCACAGCTAACGGCAGCATATAAACCAGGACAGTAACTATGATGTGATACCTGAAGAAATGAAGACATACATTACCAAGATGCCCCAGAGCATGTGACGGACAAAATGTTAAAAGGGAGGATTGCCATCAGTGTAGCCTCACATGAAGGGGTCGTCCACCATGCGGGGCCAGGCCACATAACAGAAGGTTCTCCCTGGTAGAGTTCTGGTGGTGGAGAAGTAGCAGAGAGGGAAGGCAAGAGCCACAGCGAGGGTCCAGATGCAGAAAATAACTCCTAGTGTGACTTTAGCAGACAGACGAGGCTTCAGAGGATGAATGATGGCCATGTATCTGTTTGTTGGACATCACAAGGGAACTGTGGTCAAATGTGAGCACAACACTTCCAAAAGTGGACTTTCTAAAACCTGAACATAGGTTGTCCTCCACTCACTGTCCAAAATAAAGTCGCCACCTGAATTTAGCAACGCCAACAGGTAAGAGTTTACCTTTGGACCACTTTCAGATGGGAGATTATGTTTCAGATATTTACCTTGAAAAGATGCAGTGATTAGTTTTTGATTTCTTAACATACTGGAGACGTATCATGTGTTTGTAGAAAAGATGTTATCTGATTTCAGAACTCTAAAATTATTGCCATTAATCAAGCAAAGAAAATATCCGACAAGAATCCTGACACTATTAAAAGTAGGCAAAGGATTGCTTGTAACTTATGATTAAGTTACAAGATAATGATTAAAACTGGAAGGATAGAAATATTAGAAAATAATCATCTGCATTGAAAACAAGGGCCTGAAAATACTGAAACATTTGGGCCAATATTAACTTATGACATTAATATTGTTGCTATGGATGGTAACCAATATTTACCAATGTTATTTACAGGGAATTATAGGATAGTATGAAAACATCCTGTTCAGGTCAAAATGACCTGGAACTTTACTAAACTACACAAACAATATAGTTATTCTCCAATAACACGCAAACTAAATATCATGAAAACTTATATTAACTTGGTCCAAGCTGACTGAGTTTGAGTCACTTTCAAATAAATCAGAATTAAAATAATTTTTCTTGATGTGCACAATTTTTGGTTTCTTGGTTTAATTCATAAGGATAATTGTACATTAAACACAGAAATGACAAAATGTACTTCTTGTCTCTACTAAGTTGTGGGAAGAATAGTCAGATTGTAATTTATTGCTGTCAAGACGTTAATAGCCTACTATTAATGTGACTCACAATCAAATAAACTGAAACCAAATTATTTACTAAGTTTTTCCAGGGATTAGAGTCATCACATGCACTGTTCAATCAACTACGGCTAAAGCACACTGTGAATTGTTTTGTGTTGTCCTACCTGTCCAAGGCAATCGCGGCCATGGAGTAGATGCTGGCAAACACAGCCGTGACCGGGAAGAAGTTGTGAAACCTGCAGTAGACGTCTCCAAAGTACCAGTCACCGTGGGCTGCGTAGATGAAGTTGATGAGGGTGTTGAAGGCAGCCATGGAGAAGTCAGAGAAAGCCAAATTCAGTACGAAATAGTTGGTGACAGTCCTCATCCGCTTGTGAGCAAGAATTATCCAAATTACAATCAAATTGCCGAAGACGGCCACTGCCAGCACTGTGACGTATGCCACGGACCAGAGCGCGATGCGCCATGCGGGCTGCGCGAACTGGTTGGCCAAGACTCTGCTGGTGGCCGTGGTGGTGGTGTTGGAGCCATCCCGTTCAGGGGCCATTCCCCGAGGGTCCTCAGAGGGATCTGCTGCTCCGAAATGACGCTGATGGGAAGGAGAGAGTGGTCCTGATGCTTGGAGCGCAGCGCTGCAGGAATGGAGTGGGCGTACCCCGCGCGTTGTGAGTTAAAAGTGGCTTAGGTGGGACCTGAGGGAAACGCATCATAAATGACTCCCTATAAATGAGTCACACAGTCCTAAGAATAAATCCTCCAGTCATTATGTTTTTATAGTCAAAACACAGATTGTTTATGTCTCAGAGGTGACTCACTAATAGTGCATAAAAGATCAAGATGAAATGTAAATATGATCACTAAGCATCCCTTAAAAGCTGAATGGAGAATATTGTTTTCTCTTTTCAAAATAAAAGCTGGCAAGCTTTCATTCGAGGGTTATAAAACGATTATTCCCTGTCCTAAAGGCATCTGAGGTGTTAGGGGTTGCTCTGGATGTGATACTGTTAATCCTTTAGCAAAGCACAGATATGAGAGGTTTTATGAATGCTGGTTATATAATCATAATCTCCCTGTAAAGGGGGCAGCACATGATGAAAATCCTTGGTTTATTCTGTCTTGGAATGTTTCTTTTAAAAGGGAAACTATTTTTAAAAGAGGTTTTTGTGGCACTCGTGGCTTTTAATTAGCAGTTGGACAGGAAAGTAAATTTTGAAGATGTGCAACAAATGATCAAACCAAGGGCTACTGTGTTGTTTCACATGTAGCACTCTAACCCTACTTATACATAAACCATCCACAATGCGATTTCTGCGTGCGATTCACATTTTGTCATGACAACAGATAAAGGGTGTTACAGTGCTGATAATCTGTTTGATTAAAACTGCTGATACATTAAAACTGCAATTTAATTATCTGACACAAAGCTTAAGAAATTTGCAGATTATTGAGTATTCTAATTAGAAAATAAATGTAGACTGAAGGAATATCATAAAGATCCATCTTTACACCGACAATGTAAACATGCGGGCCCTTTTAAGTAGTCGCTTATAAAAAAGGATACATAAAGAGAATTAGAAGGTCAGGCTGACAGAACACAATATGAACAATTCATGCAATTCAGGTGGAGAGCTCTCCTCATCTTTGTGTGTCTAAAATCCTTGTCGGAGGTTTGTATAAACAGAAGATTAAGTTCAAGGTTCAGTCACATGAGTGAGGATTACCTGGCACAATGTGAACTCTTGGGCCTTTTTCTCAACTTAAAGTGACATTTATTGTTGTTGATGATGTAAAAAAAAAAATTAAAAGAAAAAAAAGAAAAAAGGAAAAATCACAAATTAGTGCACAATTACTTCAAATGAGATACAAATTTACAATAGTAGAATTCAATGCAACTAGTTACTACAGAAGTCCCTAGTAAATAAGTCCATCTGTTATAATATGACGGATGGAGTTAATATGATATCAATAACTCCAACTCTTCTGTGAAGGCCTCAGAGGTTTATTGTCGAATATTAGTGAACATTGGAAGCAGAAACATCAGAACCAGACAGATTCATCTGAAAAGAGACAGTGTAAACAAACACAAAACCAAATTAGCACAGTGAAAAGATAAACTATGTTTGGAGATCACAAACCACCACAAAAACACACACAGAACACAGATACAAAACTATAACAAAGAAGATCATAATGCAGACAGAAAAACTGAAAAGCATCAGAGAGATGACAAAATGAATATGAACCCCCTTAGTGTTGCATCTTTGTCATGCAGCATGCAGAGTCCCACGGCCCCAGGGACCACAAGGTGTTTTAATCACCTGCACAGTCTGCAGATGTTGGGGATTTTACATCAAACCTGACTTTACCTCACATGTTCTTTCACTGGAAGGCACCTTAATGGCATTAAAATTAACCAATTAAGCAACACACCACAAGAGATAATAAAGTAGCTGTTTTATGTGAAGCATTTTTCATCAAGTTTTAATTTAATCATATTTTAAGTAATTTTATCTTTTGTTGAGCACTTTATGATACTATTTAGTGTCTATCACATGGATTATTCTGTTGGTTTTCTGATGTTTCAAACTGCCAACTAGTGAAGTTTTTTCCCGCTGAGTTTGTTTTAATGAACCTCCATTGTTGGTCCATCTCCTGTCAGATCCGGATTTCACAATCTTTCCTTTTTCTAAAATCTGAAATCACCTTTTATCTGTCACTTATTTACTGCTAGGAACATAAATCACGCAAGCTGTGCCCACTGTGAAAAGACCACAAGAAGGTCAGAGAGTGTGTTTTCCTCCCAGCACGGTCTCATTACGCGGAGGCCACTTTGCTTAGACTACTCCCTGTCTCAAATGTCACTGTTCGAGCCGCTTCCAAACACGCCCTGTCCTCCATATTAAAAAGGTCACTATCTACCAAGTAACAGATGATCGGATCAGTAGCCTCACCCAAAATGATTCTCCTTGGCTTATATGTGAATAATTCAGGTGTAATTTAATCAAAGGGGGATAACAGCGTGGCACAGGGTGGACTGTTATGCTCTGGGTTTGATTTGTGTGTGAAATTAACTCTTAAAGAGCAAGTCACATTCAATAAGTTAGAATTTTAATGAAAAGTTCATGTATTTCTGTAACTCAGCTCACAAGTAAAACTAATTATGTAGCTAAATTATGCAAAGATTGAAGTTTTAAAGTTTTTACTTCTGAATGATATATTGCATCAGACCAGTAAAAAACATTCTTAATGCAGAAATGTGGGTCTAGTGAAAAATATGTTTCATATCTGCTTAAAGGTACTTTGAATCTGACAGACAAGCTTCACTGGAACCCTTACTCTAATTTACTGAATATGACTGTAGTGTAAACAACAAAATGCTCATATTTGTTCACAAACTTTAGCAAAAAAGTAATATTTGATGAAGTTCTGAATATTCTTTATTACTTAGGCAAAATTGAATGCCAAAAAGCTTCCCTACAGCGAAATGCTGCTGCCACAATATTTTTCATTAGGTACTCTCTGTGATTTAGTCTCTTCTAACCAGAGCACACTTTTCCAGATGTTTGCTGTGTGTCCTTCATGGCTTGTAGCAAACTGTAAAGAAGACCTCTCATGGTTTTTATTTTGGTACTTTTCCATAAAGGGCAGGTTTGTGGAGAGCATGACCAATAGCTTTTTTGCTTTTACTCTCACCTGAGCTAAGAATTTCTGACACTCCCTATGAGTTGCCATGGGCCCCTTCCATGCTTCTCTGATTAATGCTCAACCTTATTTGGGTGGCAACCCTTATTTGGATTGCAAGTTATTACTTGCAATCCTACCAACTAACTTGGTAGGATTGCAGATGTACAAAAACCTTTCTCTGGATGACAAAATCAGTAGTGAGATGCGTAAAGCTTGGCATGTTGCTTCATAACTTCTTGAAAACATTTTTCTTGATGTGTTCCTTGGTCTTCATGATGGAGTTTGATCATTAAGCTATCTAACAAACCTTTGAGATCTTCATAAAACAGATGGATTTTAACCAAAATTTAATTATGCATGAAGGGTGTGACTTTTCAAAGCCATTGGTTGGATTGGTTTTTATTTAAGGGCACCAAAGTAACAAAGGCTGATTACAAATGCTCATCAAATTACTCAAATTACTACCTGCTAACTTTAATTCTCCTTTTACTTTACAGGTTTGTACTACATTGTGCTGTGTCTAGCACATGAAACCACAGTAAAATACAAAGAGCTTTGTGTCTGAGATTTGAAACACTATAAAAAAGTTTAAGTGAGTATACTTGTAAGTCACTATTTATTATGCTTGTCATTAATGGTTGTGGCTGTACACCATTACAAAATGTGAAAACGTTCAAGAAGGATAAATAAATATTGTAAGGAAGTGTAAATTCTACCAAAAAATGTAACTTAATTAAAGATCATATGTAGAAAAAAAAAAAGACAAGAAAAAAAAATCTTCTGCTTTATTTCATTGTTTCACTCCATTTTTGATGTTCACTATATTGGTTGGAAAAATTGTTTTTTTGTTGTTTTTATTTGAATCAAAACAGATTCTGCTGAAGTAAATGAGCGAGGAAGAGAAACAAAGAGAGAGAAAGCAGCTTACCATCTAGGGATGTCCCCAACAGGATTACAGGCCTATAAAAAGAGTTGGACTTGTTTCTCCAGGGAGAAGTGACAGACAGAAGAGGTTGTAATGAACAGAAACATCTGAGAGCTGTGAGGTAATGGACCTTGTTAAGGTGTTTTAAGACATTTACAAAAAATAATAATTTCATTAATCTGAAGTAGCATGTAGATGTAAGAAGATGTAAAAATATTGAAATTCTGATTGTGGTCTTGAAGCATGTTAATGTTTAAGTGCATTTTAAATTATTGATATTAGTTGGAGTCCTCGTTTTAGGCTGTGCAAATGTTGCTCAATAGAGTTTGCAACCACAGAGTACAGAACAATAACTAAGGACACAATTAAGCTTCTTGACAGGTATTGCAATCAGTGATGGTGGTTGATGTAAGAGCAGTTAATAAAATATATCCCAAACTACTACAAATCTGCTGCTTTACTTTTGCTGTAGCGATGTCTCAAAGTTAAACCACACTGAGAGCGACTCCTGCTGGTCTGGTAGGAAAAAGTAAAGAGGGGGAGTTTCTGTTACATCACAAAATGTTCTGCTGTATGAAATTGGAGCTGTTTGAAAATAAAGAGGAAGGCCAAGGGAATGAGAAAGACACAACACAAGAAGTGGTGTTGCTAGCTTACAATTGGGGCACAATGAGAGTGTTCAGAGGCAGTCATGTCAGGCAGTGTGGTTCATTTTCAGCTCTGCTTGTGCCGCTGCCTTTAAAGTTCAAAGGTTGTTGTAGTTTAGTGAATGGTTAGCAGGGCTGAAAACTCTCAGGTAAGCCATGCAATCTTAATATTTATGCTGTTTATGTTTACTGTTAGCCATTTTGAGAGAGGAAAAACAAAACTTTGCTTCAGTGAAAGCCTTCATTAGATGACCGAAGCATTCTGTTATGCATGTACACCAGCCTGCACTCCTCATTCAGAGGAGAAGGTCCAGACGCCAACAGATAAAAATATACACCTGGGCGTCCTGACAATGACACAACTATCCTTTAAATACTTTATCAAAAGGTGGTAAAGTGGAAACATGTTCAAAAACTGTCAAGAAAAGCAAGATTTTAAAAAGTATATAAGCGCTGTTAAAGTTTAATCACTGTATTAGCCACTTACACCTAACTCCTTCTCAGAAGTCTTTCTGCACCCCTGCAGTTTTTATTGATGACTCTCAAACTGTGAGCCAGACTCTCAAACTTAAACCTAACAACTTAAAAATTCCCCTAAAAATGGGAGTTTACAAAACTGCAAAAAAGGAGAAGGCAAAAGAAAAACGATAACGAGTTTTTGCTCAGTCGCGTTGCAGAAAAGCAAGGCTGAGATGGTTGCTTCAAAACACTTTGAAGTAACTGCTGGGAATGCTGGCAGATAAATGTCCTCAGCTATGTATTAGGACTGAACTGCACTACAGTGCTTTGCACGGGGATTCGTACCACTTCCAATTCCTAAACTTCCACAATGTTCAGTGTATCTCATTTCACCAACACCAACGTGGAAGGAAAGGATAAATGGCGGCGTCTATTAAAAGTTGCACTGAAAATCAACTGTTGAACATACTGGGCCCCATTTGTTAATGAACAACCTTTTCTGTTTGGAAACTTGCAGATCATATTTGCTGAGTTTAGTTTTTGTGTCACTTATTTAGTCAAATCATTAACTCAGTGTCATTCAGCTAAACTTTAGCTCTTCCCAGGCCTGTTTCTGGAAGGACTTCAGACCTGTCAACACCTAACTAACATCACTTTTATTGTATTGGGCCCAACAGATGGAGCGCACCTCTGTCCCACCAATACATAATGTCACCATTTGCGGTGGAACCCACGGGAATGAGTTGACTGGGGTGTACATTGTGAGGGAAATGCAGAAACAGAAGATGGAGAAAGCGGGGTCTGTTTCTATAACCACTGTTGAGACCAATCCAAGAGCCGTGGCTGCTGGCAGACGATACACAGAGATGGATCTGAACCGCTGTTTCACAGATGTCTTGCTGAGGTAAGCCAGCTATGCACATAACTCCTGTTGGCTGCAAATTTGAAAAGTCTGTGTTGTGTTGACTGCTTAAATCGCTTCTCGGCTCCAAGTTCCCCCATAACAGAGTCAACCCCGTATGAGGTGAGGCGAGCCCAGGAACTGAACGTTCAGCTGGGGCCCAAAGGAAGCGCAGAGGCTGTTGACCTGCTCATAGATCTGCACAACACCACTTCCAACATGGGCCTGTGCTTCATCTTCTACTCCATAGACTGGATCACTCTTCACATTTACAAATACATAGAGGTATGAACTCACACACACCGCTTCACAGTTTCCTAATCTAAATGGTAAGAATACAACAGACCACATGTCTATTGTAACCCTAAGACCAACCCTAACCCTACATACTGGCCATAATTCATACATGAAGAAAAAATATTAGGCTACCGTGTCTGTAATCCGTAAGATTTTATTTTTTAAGGCTAGTTATTGACTCATTATATTATACTAAAATCATAGAAGATCGTTTTTAGAGCCACTGCAGGATGTAAATTAGGTTTTTAATCTGTAAATATCAAATTTTCAGAATAACTTGAGCTCTGTGCCTGTGAGAGCGATCCAGCTGGACATTCCCAGCTCCGAAGCTTATTCCCTGGAGTCAGTGGGCAAACATGGCTTTGGTAACTATGTAAATCTTCATTATGTCAAAGATTATCTTCATTAAGCTGGATTTCTGTGACAAACATTGTTTTGTGGCAGCAATAGAAGTCGGCCCGCAACCTAACGGAGTGCTCAGAGCTGATATCTTCAACATGGTGAAAGAAGCATTGGATCTCACATTACAGTGGCTTCAGAAATTCTGTTCTGGTAGGAAGCAATGCAGGTTGCTTTCTTTCTTTTTTTTAGTTGAGCAAATCTCTACATAACAAAAGTCCTAAATCCTGCTCTTATTGTTGATTGTGTTATAGCAATTAGACACATTACTCAGTGATTTATTTTCCTCTGCCAACAGGGCACAGTTTTGAAGGCGGAACAGTGGAAGCATACACTTTTGTTAAAAGTGTTGACTACCCAAGAGACTCGGCTGGTAAAGCTACTGCTGTCATCCACCCAGACCTACAGGTGAAGTTTTGAGGCTTTTAAATTCAACAATTTACCTTTGAACTGAATGAAAGACTGAGGCTTTTTAGACAACCAGTGAAGTGAGAACATGCATGTATATTTTCCTCTCTCTTTTTTTATATATATATATATATATATATATTTTTTAGGATAATGACTTTAAGCTTCTGCAGTCGGGGGATCCCATCTTCCAGACATTTTCTGGGGATATTTTGAAATACGAGGGAGAAGACCTCTACCCTTTCTTCGTGAATGAATGCGCCTACTATGAGAAGAAGATTGCTTTCCATTTAGCTCAGAGAAAAACATACAGCTTTCCTCATATAAGCGTGAAAAACGATTGAGGGAAGACAAAGACAACATGAGTGCTTCAATCACCTTAAGCAAAAAACACAATGGAATGAAATATGGAAGTCAGGAATTTGAGTCTATCTGTAACACATGTTTGCATATAAAGTGCCTTGCAAAAATAAAAATAAAAAATCTTTAAATCTTTTTACATTTTATCTTGTGATAAATTTCAGTGTTTTCTTTATTTTATTCTGGTCTTACATGATAGACTTGCACAAAGAGGAGCATAACTATAAAGTGGAATGAAAATAATGCATATATATTAAAATTTCTACTTCCAATTAAAAATCTAAATAGTGTGGTGTGCACTTATATTCACCCCCCCCTGAATCTGCATTTTGTAAAACCACCATTTGTCATGACAGGAGCAGGTATCCTAAGCTGCTTGTAGAGCTCTTAAAGGTTCATTCTGCTCTAAATGGTCAGAAAGGCAGCACATCTGCACAGAAAAGCAAAGTTATCCAAATTCATTCATATTTTTTATTTGCAAAAGGTAAAGCACCATCTCTGCATTCAAATTGACAAAATTCCAATAAAAGTAAGCAGTTCTCAAATTTATTTCACACAGCAACAATACAGTATTGTCCTTCATAAAATGAAAAAGTTTTCAAGAAGTTTCAATACATATAACTTGACATACTGACAGGAAACACTTCAGTTAAAGATGTCAGTTCAAAACAAAGTCACAAATTTATTTTCTGACACCGGTGTGAAATGACAAATTCTTACTTATTTGAAAATGTAACATAGTTAAAAACATCTGTGATCATTGTGAATTATCAACAAAATGTTTCATAGATACTTTGTGCACTTTAAAAAGTTTTTTCTTTTTTCTGAAATTATCTTGTGAAAACCTAAAAACATGAGGATTCTGTGATAATGTTCTCAAGAGTTTATATAATCAGAGTATCTGATAATTTGATGTTCTGGAGTCTTTTTTTTTTAAAATCTTACCTGACCAATTGAATAAAAGCCAGATCCTAACACTCCCCCCTCATGGTAGACACAGGACATGACGGGGAGACAACTTGGCAACAATAACCCTGACTTATGTCCATCACTCTGCAACAGAACAAATAAATCATCAGATGGAAAACAAGAAAATATTTAGCTGGGGAACTGAAGCCTATTTTCTTATTTTTCCTATAGTTATTCCCTTCCCCTTAAAGTTGTAACGAACTTTAGTCCCAATAACCTAAATTGTCCTCACATGACATAAAAATATGAAGTATTACTTTCAGTTTAGAAATTGTGATGTTTTCTAAACACTTTCTTTATCCAAGAATAGAAATGGACACATTTTGAGCCAATGTTAGTCTAATTTATTTCTGAAAAAAAAATCATGTTGGTTGAAGAAATGACAATTTCTTCTTCGCTGTGCAAATCAGTGAAATAATTAGCCAAATAAAACAATTATTGGAGTTGTTCACTCTGCTACTTTGTACTGCAGAAGTATTATTACCCTCAAACCTTTCACATTTTGTCAGGTTACAATCACAAACTCCCAGTCAAGAGCCAAGATGGATTGAATTAAATACAGGGCCTTTCTGGATGAAAACCTGTTAGAGGAAGCAAAAGATTTCAAATTGGAGCAGAGCTACAGCTTCCAACATGACAACCAGCCTAAACACACGGCCAGGAATAAAATGGAATGGTTCAGATTAAAGAGTAAAACGGTGTGGAAATGAACTTTAGTCAAAGTTCAAAACTAAACTCAAGAGAAGAAAGACAAAAATTGCTCTTCCTAGATGTATCTAATCAGAGCTAGGTATTTTTTAAAAAAAAAATAGAATTGGCAAAACTTTGTAGATTTTTAAGGCTGGAAGAGAAATAGATACCCCAAAAGAATTGCAGCACCAACCAGAAAGCTGAGGTGCTTATGTAAAAATATTGTGTCAATTTACTTTTAGCTTCCCATTTATGCATTGCGAGGTGTTGGTCCAAAAATAGTGAGTTCTGTGGTTGTAAGGACGTTGAATGTGCAAACTCAAGGGTGTAGATACTTTTGCAAGGTGTCTTATATCAAGAATGTATTCTTGATATAAGTCTTTTTTTAGTTTATGGTCAGGCAAACTGTGAAGATAAACTACAAAATTTGACAGTCCTATAAAACCAACATTGAACAACTGAGAAAGCAACTATTTAGACAGCTTTTAACATTTAAATGGCAGTAGTAACTGAATTTCCTGAACACATTTAATAGATTCAGCTTGTTACAAAACCAACACAATAAAATTGATAATTATGCTGCATCAATACACACGAGATTCATCAATATCAATGACAGAAGAAGGTGAGTGTTTCCACTTTTAGACTGTGGCATTTTATGACATTTAGTCATTTTACCACAGACCAAAATAAAAAAAAAATACCACAGATGACGGAAAGGTCAACCCAAATGACATGCAAAGCCTTGATATTTAAAAATGATGCAAAAACAAGACAAAAGTTAAATAAGGGTGCACCAGACTGTTTTCAGTAACAGAAACAACTACCTTGATTTGGATAATAAAACTCCACATCTAAAAGTTAGATAGTGCAAGTTTACACAGTTGCATCCGATTTAAGGACAATATGGTGAGCAGCTGAAAAAGCATTGGCAACAAAAAGAAGGCAAATGGCAAAATAAAAAAACCCAGCAGAAACAAATATAGCACAAATACCTCTAGAAGATAAAAATATGCAACATCAAGATAATACACAACTCAGTAATGGGGGAAAAAAACAAAAAAAGGCAAAGGTGATATATAAAGCCACACAAAATTATTCAATGTGTTTATGAGTACGAATGGATTGGCTGCAGCTGACGTTTAAACCTGTGATACCCTGAACTATTTCTGCATTGCAAGACTGCTACAGTGGAAGTGAAAAGCTACGACCTGAACATTTTATTGAACTACAACCACAAATTGTTGGAAGAAAGGTTGTAGACCTACTGGTTATTGTAAAATATATTATTCCTCTCTTTATGCAACCCTATATGCAGTTATGCGGGTGTAGTGTTTGCGGTGACTTCTGGCCGCCCACAGGAACAGAGCGGCGGCCATCATCTGTAGGGGGAAGGAGATGAGAGCCAGGTAGAGAGACCACCCCATTGACCCGACGACATCTCTCGGTTTTTTGTATTTGTTGTTGAGCAGATCCACGCTGGCCCGAAAACAGCAGACGGTTCCCAAAGAGCAGAGGCCTGATAACAAGACGAGACAACAGCCATGCAGAAGGATGAGAAACAAAGATGCTGTTGATTACAATCATCAGTCTTCAGCTTGTTGCAAGGCTTAAAGTAAAAAGAAATATCCTGAAGCTGAAACTTTTTTTGTGTGGTGGTGATAGGAATGAAACCATAACACATTGTTGTACACTTACTAGAAATGGTCTTTGAAAACTGTAACGAACTGTTTAATATCAGCACAACAAAAAAAAACTTCACGTATCTATGCCCTCAATGAGGTTCCAAAGTGTTTGGACTCAGAGAAAGAAAAGGGAAGCATCTGTGCAGCCTCATAGTTAAAAGAATAATAATAATCAAAAAGACTCACCACCACATTCAACAGACAACTTACAAGAAATTTTAAAAAGTCAATATTACAATATAAAGAAAGAAGTTACACAGAGCTGGTTTGGGGATTTTCTGCTTCTTTAAATGTTCTGGATTACAAACAATGTCCTGTAAGAGATAAAAATCACTTCTTTTCACATTTTAGCTGGAGCTGAGAAAACTACAACGGCTGCTATACTCGAGGCTGTGTGTGCAGCAGGGAAAGTCTGGTTGATCCAGTAGTTTCAGCTGGTGCAGAGCAGGAGTCTGCAACCTTTACAACCAAAAGAGCAGTTTCTGCTCTCAGGTCAGCCAAATAAAACTCATTTAGAATCGCAACTGTGTGTTTTGGAAAAAAGACAGATTATGTAGATAAATGTTTACTCAAATAAATTTGGTGTCATTTTCAAAGAAACAATTTTTTTTCTTACATTTTTATAATTTAAAATAGAGAGAAATATAACATTTTGCACAGATAATTTTTCTGTAGGACGGAAAATGATGTAAAAAAAAAACAACTAATTAAATTCTAATGAAAAGAAAAGTAGAACTAAAACATATTAGTGGCACTTTTAGTGTAATTCTTTGTGGAAATTCAAGACCAATATTACAAGGGAAAAAAACAGCTAGAGGCCTGCATTTATTATATTTCTAGTTAAAAACTTTAGTAGGTTCTTTAGCCTTTGATCCAAAGTTATTAAGAGGCATTGCGAAAAATTCAAAGAGACACAAGTTGGACAGGTGGAAAACAGGTGGAGGAGTGCCTAAAGCTGGCCGACAACTAGAAGAAATTAAATGCTGCAGAAGATTGGAGAGAGTTACACAATGATTTATCACAACTCACCATTAAGATAAAAATACAGCATTTTAACAAAAGGGTACACCTGAGATCAACAGTATAAGGATGCATTTCTCTGACCTGCAATAAAATGGAACAATCCTACAACCAGGGTTGGCTTGAAGCTGCGGCACAGGCAGGCACAGACCCCTACCAGACCACTGAGAAACACCAGAGACAAAGACACCAGGGGCAGCAGAAACTGGCACCTCCACAGATCTGCATGAAAGGATAAGGATTCAGAGGTTTGTAAAATTAAAACAACCACTGAAAATAGTATGGAGGACAAATCAACTACTGCAACAAAAATAAAAACTTTTTTTTTTTTTTTTTTAATCTTTGAGGCAGGGTTGGGTATAAAATTAAAACTCCAACACAATGAGTCACTTGAGAGAGGAAGAAAGGTAAAAAATATATATTTAGATAAAAAAAATAATATGTACCGGTACATGACGTTTTGAAATTTGCCTCTGTTTGGGATTTGCACTCACATGTTCTGAGCAGATCCTCCTCGTTCTCATTCTGATTGACTTTTGCACTGAATTGCTGAGGAAGGGTGAAGCTCACACAGAGGGTCTCCGTCTTAGGATCTAAAGTGAAAGGAAGAGGGCAAAGATCTACCCAAGCATCCGAGATCAACACATAAAGCAGGTTGGAACACAGGACTGGAGAACAGGATGAGACAGAAAGCCTGACTTACGCAGGCATTTCTTACAGATCAATAATACACCAATTCTTCAGACTTTAACAGATGAAAGCAAACCCAAGGTATCCATTTCCAAAAATTCAGATGCAGTTCTGTCCTTCAACCTAAGCTCTCACTGAGGAAGGAGTCCAGAGATTATTTATTGCTTTTTTTTTTGTCTTTCCATGGAATGGAATCCAGAATTTTTCTCACTTATTCTTATCGGTGCAGAGTCTTGTGGCAGCCCCTCCTTTTGCCTCCATGGCTACCCCACCATGTAAAAGAAGCCCACCTACTTTTTATAACCCTCCATTGTTCGAAGTCGAGCCATGTGCTCCAACTTCAGGCAAAATTATTACATTTTTGATCAAGTTTAAAGGATTATTTGAAGGTAAAAAGCACACAAAATAACCTGCAAGTTGAGAAGGAGCCATAGAATTAGGAAAATTGTTTTAAATTGCAAAAATGGAGAGTTCTGCGATTGCTCTGATAGTCAGATTAGATGTACAAACTGCAAAATGTGGCATATTGTAAACTACCTGTACATCCACTTTGATGAGTGCAATTTCTCTGCTGTGTTGTGTTGTCACTTTCATTGCCTTTCTGAAGATCACCTGTTGATTAAGACATTAATTAAAATCTTGATAATCTTATCAAGTTTGTTTAAAGATTCATTATTTTGGCTTCTTCATTTTTAAACAAGATGTAAAAGGTAAATTTCACTATTACCAATATAAGATCAAACTCTCAGACCACCACCACCCTTAACATTCCTCATTGAATGCAAAGCTGAATGCACGAGATAAACAGTAACTTCAAGTTCACATTCGCAACAATCCCGTTAATTTTTCATAAATTTATTAGAAAATATAAAGAGAGGGAAAGTATGGGTATTTGATCAAATTTGCAAGGTCTTCACAAACAGCTGCTCTAACTCACTACACAACAAAGCATTCAGATCACACTCCTGTGAAGCTCTTATGTGGGTCTCCAATGATTAGTCTAACTATCTTAAATGCACCTCCATTGTGTGTGAAATAAACCTATAAACTGTACTCTCTTATAAAATAATTTAACAAATTCTTCTGGTCTAATAAATAGTAACAATAGAATGTCTACATCTAATAACATCTTCTAGCTTTATACCAATCTCAGGTGCAATGTATGGATGGAAAAGGTTATTTTTTCTCACAATAGACTACAGTACTAGAAACTGTATTTCCTTCAGGTTTTTAAAGGATAGTCCAGGATTTTCTACTCTAAAGGAAGTGAAAACTCCAGAGCATGATGCTGCCACTACAATCTCCCATAGTGAGCATGGAGTGAATTGTATCAACAAAAGTGTATGTGTGGTTTCATCAAATCGCAGTACAAAGCTACTTTTTTATCTATTATGTTTTCAATCTGTTTGTTGTTCCATTTAACTATACATGTTATCTTCCACAGTAAATGAAATAAAAAGACTTACAAATGTCAATTTTTGATAATTTCGATAATCAGAAATTTTCACCCCAATTCTAGCTTGGCCATCTTCCAAACCAGTAAAAAAAACATCTTTTTGGGACACTGCTTATTTAAAAAAAAAAAAAAAAAAAAAAAAAAAGCTGCATTTCTTTTAATTTCCTAATTATTTGTGTAAAAGGTTAAAATGAAAAGCAGTTCAGAGGTGTTAGTAGCCATATTATTCCTGGTCGTTCACACACATAGCGACTGGAGAACAACTGGATTCCAGTGGAGGAATAAATGGTCAGAAGGAAGTAAACATTAGAAACTAAATAAATATATCACTTTCTAACAATTATTTTTTCCAAATTAAAAAAACAAAAAATAGACTTTCCAGTTTAGCGTTTCTGTGACTTGTTTTAGTGCAGGTTAGATACAATACCTTGCTGACAGCAATACCAATGGGTGCAGAGAGGAACCTGAATACACCTCCACCACAGACCCAAGGTGCCGTTCCACTTGAACAGGCGGTTGCTGTATGTCTTCTCCTCAAATTCTCCAGTGAGGAACTCATTTTTGATCACAGTGGTGTTGATACACTGCTTGATAGGCGGGGTGCTGTACTGGAACCAGTTCTGAGTCCCCACCGCCACAGACAGGTAGACAGTGGCCAGCAGACTGAGGACTGAGCCGATGACCAAAGCCGTGGCGTAGCGATTGTCCACCATGGTCTCACAGACAGTTCGGACTGCCTGCAAGCAGGGGGAAGGGAGATGTCATTTCTGACAAAGAATGGACTGTATAGATAAATATTTTGTTGTTCAGAAACTTCAGCCACAGCAGCACAACTCTGAAGTTACGGATCAGTTTTACTCTTTAAATTAGACATCTGACTGCATTTTGAATGTGGAATACAACCTCATTGTCCAAGCAAACCGGTTCGGGCGTCGCGAACAAATGTCCAAATGAGCCAACAGTGATATCATATTAAACCTTAAACTATATGCTTTCTAGACATACCTGGTTTGTCAAAGGTTTTTTTTTTTTAGTTTTTTTTGTAAATCATAAAAGTATCAAAACCTCCGAACAGATCGTCAAAATAGTGAATGAATAATAAAAAATAAACCTGACAAATTAGGTATCAAAATAAAGATTAATTTGTGAGCTTTAACATTACATTGGTACCAAACCTGTAGAATCAATGTGCGTGACGCCCCACACATATCAACACACGGACGGACCTCCCCCGATTCGCCTCTTCTAGCTTTCGCTCCTTCTGTAAGTTAAATGTGGCTACGTGGTGAAGATAACTAAAAATGAATAACCAGAGTTTTAAGCCTCCGGCAGTTCTGAGAGCGGTGGAGTGAATCCCTCCTGAGCTTTTTACCATGTGCACGGTTCTACTGGGGACGCTGCTTTAACAGATTTTTTGTGATTTTGCAAACTGAAAAGCGGACAGATCTCCCGGCTGGCTGATCGTGACATCTGCCGCGCTTCTCCTGAGCGATGCGCTAAGACTGCGAGGGGTAAACAGTTAAATCTAGTCGAAACTTTTACAAAAGAGGAGAAATTAAGAAAACATGGTCGCTTCACCTCCTCATCTGAACATGGGGTTATCCATCCTCCTCCTGTTGATCACACAGGGATGCTTTGCTTCCCTGTCCTTATTATTTAGCATAATAATAAAAAAAGTACATTAGATCCGCTGTTTTTATGGGCCTCGGGAAGTATGCATGATGACCTGTATTTGTGTGGTATAGGTTTGTTCTGATTTTGTGCGATTTGTGCAACAAGCAAGATGCGCGTTGGCAGATGTGCTCAGTGGCGGTTTCTGATATGCGTGGCATGGGCATCATCATGTGGGCGGCGGCATGATGAAGTGACTGTATCTATACAAAAATAATATATTCTGGACACGTTTTATGAAAAACTGTACATTCTTGAGCACTTTTACAGATGGTAGTAGGGAATTTTCCATTAAACAAGAAATCTAAAAAGAAACAATCTCTATTTTTTGCCAGCAAAATAGAAAACTACTAAAGATAGCCACAAATAAATGTTTTTATCTGATGCAGCAGCCTTATTGACATCTAGGAAGGCCGTTTCAATGAAATGCATAAAAGAATAAACATTTTGGTGCAAGTCAAAATTTCTTTAAAATTAGATTTTTTTAAAAATCAAATAAAAAATCCCTATTTCCTACCAGCAATGTCAAGGAAACTATTAAAGATGGCCAAAAATGGATGCCTTTATTTTATTCAGCAGCCTAATTTATCTGTA
>CAEFZX010001630.1:0-10954 GCA_903066825.1 Alfaro cultratus | reverse complement strand
GTGTTTTTGTATATATATATATATATATATATATATATATATATATATATATATATATATATGTGTGTGTATATATGTGTGTGTGTAAGAAAAGTAAGAAAAGCAAAGATTACCAGAATGAAACAAATGCAAAAAGACAAATATGTTTATATATTTATCTTTGGTGCAAAGTTGGGGGCATGTTCGTGGGTTTAGTCTGACCAGGAAGTGACTTATAAGCCTCTGGTGTTGAAATCAGCCCACCTGCTCTTAAATGGTCAGACATGACTAGAAAAGTAAAGCCGCCTGAGGCCATAAGAGGCAGAGACACGGACCCACCACAGGCTGACAGCGATCAGAAGTCGAATCACATTTGACACAAAAATGTGAAACAAAAAATGTGCCACAAAAAAGTAGAGGGGAAAAAAACACTTGTTTGACATTGTTTTGTTATTTCTTGTAATTGTGTCTGCATTGCATTTGCCAAATGTCTGGATGAGCTTTGACACCAAATATGTTTTACTGACTAAAATCATTTAACACATCACATGACACTCCACCAATTTTTACTGGAGAGATGTCAAATACTTGAAAATAAAAGAAATCCTGTTAAATAAACACATTAAAGCGGCAAACTTTTCTTTTTTTTAAAGTAAAGCATCCACATCAGCAAACAAATGTTTAGTTTTGGTCAAATCTAAAATAGAATCTTACAAGGTTCACGGGCATATAGTTTTGGGAAGTATCTGTTTTAGTGGATTATACATCTGTCAAATTACTCTTTTAGTTTCGCTGATTATAGTCAACGATCGGCCACTTACAAAACAAAAATCTGATATTTTTCCAGTAAATCGTCAATGCCTCAGAACTACCAAGTCACACTGAAATGTGACCTGGTAGTCACATTTCAGAGAGATGATGCCTCAAAGTTGGCTTTTTTTAGCAATAGTATGTTTGCAGATAAAAAATAAGTAAAAACAAAACATGTAAAGCCATTTTCAAAGAAAGCTGTATGTGTCCTTTGTCGCAAACAATTATAAAGTCCAATTATTACCACCATGTTCCACATTGTACGTTGTGGAACACGCTGGGATCAGGAGATGTTAGAAATATCACAGTGGAGTATCTGCTTATTCTAAACTAAATCAACTTGGGGGAAAAATCTTGCGATATTGTGCATTTTTACATCATGAGGCATGTGAACAAGCAGGTAAGTTTGTTTGTTAATTTGTCTTGTAGAGGACTAAACGAGGCATTCCTTCATTATTTAGAGATAACACCGTCCCATGACCATGAGGTTTTTGCATTTTTCATTGACTCAAAGAGAAACACCTCTGTTATCTCTGTATTTTTTCATTCATTTCATGCATTTATTCTTCATAGTTTTATCATCCTAAAAATGTTTACATTCTTTAACATTTGTTCAGAAAGTAGAAAAAAATTTAATAACATTGCCATTACGTTTAGTCCTCAAAGCGAGTCGGGTAAAAACAGTATGGGCAAGTCAAAGCTTTACCAAATCATCGCTGAGCCAAAAAATCTCCAATATAGCTGGAAATTAAACAGAAATCAAGAAACCAGACCTTCAGGAAAGTTAGAAAATCCGCATCAGCCAGTAAAAGCCTGATTGATGCATCTCTACATTATTAGAATAGTTTTGCTACCAAAATATCACATTCTTGAGAATCCTGCCTAACGCAGCACAGTAATATCAGGTAGCATTTATTACGTTCATGTGACATGTATGTATTTTATATTTCCCATTTGACCAAGCACCTCTAAACTTGTACACTACGACAGGTTCTCCAACAAACACCCCAGTGTGATGGTTACCAACTACTCTAGGTTAGACATAAAGCAACGTCTGCAATAATGACACTACAGCTACAATCATGCCATGCTGTTAAAAATAATCATTCCACTTGAGTAGAAAAACACAGAATACATCTAAGATGCAATTTCTACATCTGGCTGTTTTCTGAGGGAGGCAAAAAATAAATAAAATAAATGAAAACTAAAGCATCTGTCAGAGTGGCGGATTAGCCTCGGGGAAGACAGAAAGGCCACAAAGCAAAAGGAGGGGGAAAAAAAAAAGATGTAGCCAGGTCACTGTTTTCAACACTCAGAAATAACTCTTCAGAGGCTTGAACTGCAACGAGAAGCAGCCAGGCTTGTGAAATTGTAGATAGTAATAAAAAAAATTTTTTAAAAAAAGATGTAACAGGAAGGGGAAAAAAGTTGCCTGAGCCTGACACAGAAGAGTTACAACCGAGTGTTCGTGAAATGGTCTGACTAACATCCTGCTTCATGACATCCAACCTCCGCTCAATCTAAGCAGCAAAGTGACAGCAGAGCCTAAATTATGATTTAATTCTCTTTTCTTCTTTTTTTTAGTGGTTTAGCTTTTAAAATCTACACTAATCTACAACAAATAGTCACCTCGCTTGGCGCTGCGCATCCACCAGTGTAACAAACTGGAAAAAAAACAAAAATAGTATAAAGGACAGAGGGTCAAATAAAAAGACGGGGAGGTAGAAAGCAGAAATAGACGTTGAGGATGAGATAAAAGACAGGAAGAGAGAGAAGGTGTTCATTTGTAAAACAGTCAGCCCATGAGAAAGTGGGCATGTCCGGCGTTGCAGTGCAGTGGGGCCGTCCCAGCAGGCAGCCCCTCTGATTTCATTAATTAACAGGACAAAGACTGCAAAACAGATGGGCCCCGCAGAGAAACCGGGGCTCCTGAGTGACCCTCCCAGTCACGCATACGTATATGCTCATATGGATTTCCATGTTATGCAGCGCAAATGTCACACAAACACAAGCATGCACTTTTAATCTGACAGAAGCACCGACTGAAGCGGCTACATGACGGGGTTTGCCTCTTCTGGACACTCTGGCCGAGTAGCCAACCAAATGGCAAACAGCCACACTGATAAAAAGGCACCACAGGCCACCACATCATGGCAGCACAATCAATATAGACTAAACAAAAAGCTATATACACAAGAGGAGAGGAAAAAGGGGGAACTTGGCATGTCGATGAGTGAGGGAAGGACACTTGGTTTGGGCTGAGGCCAGCAGGGTCGACCTGCGCAGACGAACAACGGTGGAGTAATTAGTTAACGAAGCGCGCTAATGAGGGCCGGCAACCCAACCCTACCCTTAACCCCATAACCTTCCCAACCGGGCTGGGCGCGGAGCGCGTCCTGGTCCCACCTTAAGAGCAGGTCTGAGCTGTATCCACAGATCTGAGGCCGACGCATGAACCTCGGAAGGCCAATCCAGTTTGTTTCCTTCAATCCGATTAGTTGCTTTTCAGATCCATACTGATTACGGCACAGGAGCAGAGCCTTCCCCCTCCTCCTCTCCTATTCTCTTCCAACCCCCCAGCTCCAGTTTTGTCCACGTCAGCATTAACAGCTAATCTTCCAGTCGAAGGGCCACTGCTAGCATTCAAGCTCTAGTAACCAGGTGTTGGAGCAGAAGCCCGCACAAAGTCACACAAACTGTGTGTTTTGCTGGATATACCGAGACAAGGTGGTGCATTATTGTGAAGTGGAAGGAATATGATTTGAAAAGTGATGTGTGCTTGTGTTTTCAGCCTCTCTTTATTCTGATTCCTCCACATAAAATCTGTAAATAAATAAATAAAAGATGTAATCCTTTAAAGTATGGGAAATTTATGTTTATTTTGAACTTTATTTCATTAAAAACTGCAATTTACTGTATTTCCTCGTCATACATTCACACCCAATCATTTTCTGCTTTTCAGTAACGTATCTGCTGATCTAGATTCTGATTTTTATCTAACTAAGAGACATACGTCAATGTACATGCAACTTGTATCAAAACATGAACACCAGAGACTAGTTTTTAGTTTTGATGGATTTGTTGTTCAGAGAAAAAAGAAAAAGCTGATTTTCTTTTTACCCTTTGACCTGCCAATCAGCGTTCAGAGCTACTCAGGAGATAATAGGATGATTAATTGGTCCGTTACTATTTACAAAATTATATGTTGACCCAATCCCTCTAATTGAATAATCGCCACTGGACGCACTACCCATGAGGCGCAACAATCCATCACTCATAACACGGCCGACGTTTATGGGTAACTGGAACCAGAGACGGTCCGTTTTCTGGGAACATGTGCTCCCGTCTCTTCCTAATCCTGTAGCTGGTTTCAGCGAAGCATTTCGCGGAGAAAAACAAACACCGTACCAGCCGTGCCCCCTCCGCGTCCAGAAAAACACAACTGCACACCACAGGCCCGAGGCAATACTTTGCCCCCGACAGGAAATCTAACCTCCAACCAGAAACAGCAGCCTGAAAACAATCAGCAACCTCCTGTTTGTTTTATGGATTTATAATGCTCTGCTGATATTTCACCTGTGACTTTCAGCGTTTTTAAACGAGGATTAAAAACAATCCAGGACATAACAGTACTGTAAATGTTTAATAACCTTTTTAACCACTGGCATGAACCTTGCACCAGCTAATGTAGTTTCCCTCTCGCCCTGTGAGCCTCGCTGCTCCGATAAACAACCCTCTCATGCACCTTCCCCTGGCTCCAACGTTGCCCCTTTGTGGCTTTCGCCAGCAAACCTGAGGCTTGGCGTTAGAGGGCGAAAACAACGGAGCATCGAATATTCTTCCTCATTCCCGAGAGAGACGTCTTATTTGTTGTTGTTGTTTTTTTACCTGATCTATTTTTTGTGTGTGTGCTGCAAGAAAAAAAAAAGTAATACGTTGATTTTAGCAACACTGAACATGATGTTCATCTATTTCAGATCAATTATTTTTTATGTGGTGTTTCTGGAAAAAAGCCACAACTGAGAAAACATGTAAACTCCTGCAGCTGCATTTTGCAAATAAAGTCTGAACGAAGAACAAAAATCAACGTTTTCAAGCTCTGAGTAAGAAAAAAACGAACCCAGATCAGCTTCTGACCCATTAACCTTATTATTATTGCTTAGCCAGAGGCAGTCTAAGACTGTATGGTGCCCCAGGAAGCATCTTGTTTATTTTTTGTTGAGGGGGTGAAGAACTCAGCATATAATCCGCAGCCATTGTTTTATTGGGCATTTAACACCTGTACTTCATTGTTTACCAGTAGGAAATCCAGAGTATATGCCTGTATGAGTTGTTCCTGTATACCTGTGGCTCACTGTGGTGGAAAAACATAACTAAAAAAGCAGCAATCAATACAAATAAAAAAAACATGTTGATTATTAGGTATGACATTTTAACATTTATCATTACTGGGATCTTTATGTGCAGATTGGAAACAAAAATATAATAGAAACAAATACTGCATAGGATTTTTTTTTTCTCTCCCTGGTTTTTAAAGAGTTGCCTTTAGAGCATAAAAAGTTTGCTCTAGTTGTCTGTTCAGATTGCTAGCCTGCAGTCTGCTGCTTTACAGCCAACTAGTTTAACAAAGTCTAATAAGAGAAAAGGACGGCCCTCCTTTAAATTTCACTCTGAATATGTGCACATTTTACAAACAGTCAAATTAGTTAATAAAAATTCATATAAGCAACGAGGAAAGTTTAGCTTGTTTTCAGCCAGGTGACCAGCAGTGGACGGCAGCAGACGGTTAAGGGGCAGTGATATATCAGGAAAGGTATACCAGAATATTTCAACAGTTTTGAAAGCCTTTAAGCCCTTGATTTCTAAGATCGTAAACCTGCCTAAACCCACCAACAAATTCATCTTTAAACAGAATAAATGTTGCTCACATTAGTCTCTTCACAACAAATGGCAGGAAATGTTCTTATTTGGCCTTGCAGCCACTTCTGGTGCACACCGTTTTGAAAGCAAAAGCTAGAGTTGGAACATCAGGAACCAATTACATCGTTGTGCTTACGAGCAACCACAGAAAATGGCCAGTTATTGAGATTTATTTGTAGCTCCACTGAGACTGAAATAATAAATAATCCAGTGCATACATACTGTTGGCAAAAACAAACAAAGGGAATTAAATTATATCTGTTAACATCACAACCAAATTGTTTTATTATAAATATATTTGCAAGGTTTTTCAAACTGACAATAAATCTCAATTTTTTAAGTTTTTAGTTTGTTTGTTTTTTTCAAAATATTATGTTTAGAAACCTAAATAAATTTATTTTAAAAAGATAAAATAAATACAACTTAACCTGATTGAGTTTTATTTAAACGAAAAAGCAAAAAATTAACCCTCTTGCTACAAAATAAACGGCTTTGGTGTTAGAAATAGAAAATTAACAACCACTAAATTAAGAACTTAGTGGTTCTCAATTAATTCTTAAAACTCAACTTTTTGCTGAGTTTTAGAGCAGTAGGGTGATGTGTGGTGCTCCTTCCTTAGGCTATCCAGCAAAAATATTTACAAGCAGGTAAATTTGTCATTCTTTCAAGCAAAAAAAAAAAGAAAAGCCAGCTGTCCAGCAGTCCACAGCAATAGGTGGTGAAAGAGCAATGCTGTGTTGATCTATGCGTCATACAGCCCTCTAAATAATCTAAGCTGACTTTTAGATTAGACCATCGAGATACTTATGTGCTCCTACCAACTACTTTTCTATTTTTAATTTAGTTCAGTCCAATTATATTTGATATCCTGAATATTCAGAAATAAGTGTTTCATTTTAGTTTTATTGTTTTTCATGCATTTTATACAAGTAATTCAGTACAATATACACATCATTTCTGGATGCCCAACGAAACCTGTAATTGGTATATAATTGTTAAATATTGCAATAATGTATTTTTTCATTTTAACAACACACCCTACCCTTCTCTGAGCTTTAGCGTCTCCACCACTGACAAATACAAAAGGGCGCTAAATGGCTTTGCAACTGATCAAAAACATTACTGGCATGCAGAGTGTGAATGCATTGCACCTGAAACACAATCTCTCTCCAAATATTGCATGCAAGCGCTAAGACTCTAAGACCTGGATGTTACACATTAAAACTGCAAATAGATATGTAATAAACCGCTAACAAAATTGAAAGCGAAAGATGTTGGTCTGCATGTTATTTTGTGATACGAAATAGATGTAAAATAGATTTTACTTTTACTAATTATTCTTACCCGCTAAGCAATAATCTAACTTTGGGTAATCATTGTCTTCTATTTTATTGATTAGCAAAACTTTTTTTTTGTCTACTCTCAGCAAAAAGAACACCTGGATCTCTGTTTTATCAACAAAGTTGCTGTATTCTGCAAACTTTAAAGAACAGGTGGACCGAGGGCTGATTTTGAGAGGTTTCTGATTAGTTGCGGCCCTATTTACTTAGAAATTAAACCGAAAGCAACAAAAAAAACTTAGTCAACTAAAGATCAGTACTTTGGTTCTGCCTAACATTTTCCATTTTATGTAGATTTTGTCTGCAGACACTGGCTGTGCTGGTGGGTCAGATTTGTACCCACCAGCACAGGTGTTGGGTATTTTATGTGAGGTTTGGACTCACGTAAAATCAGTCCATGGGCCACAAAAGGCCCACAAGCCACATCTTGAACACTTCCGATTTAGATCAGTCGGGGAAAATTTGAGGAATTGGAAAAAACATAACATCTTAGGCATATTTTTAACACATTTTACCAAATGATAAAAACATTAAATACACTACATTTATGATACAATAATGTTCATTCATATCCTCACATTCCTATGCCGTGCTTGGGGCCTAAAAGAACATTCTGTTCGCTGATATGTTAGAAATAAAAAGAAAATAGTGGGAGTTTTAATGAGAAGTAAAAGAAAATCTCAGCTTTTCAGTATATGACCTGCCTATAAAAGCCGGTCAACGAGGAAATCGGCAGATTCCAATCTCTGATTGACTGCTGAGTCTCCAGTTTTCATATCGTTACATCTCCGCAAAGTATTTTGGTTTATAAGAGGGCAGCGTCTAATCCTCACCAGCGACCTGCCAAGCTGAGCTTCCAAAATCACACACACACACACACACACACACACGCCAACACACACAAACAGGGTTCTGACTTTCAGATACTTCAGCAGCACCTAGTTTAAAGAGGTAATATGACTCAGTTGCTCAGAGCCTACTTTGAAGCGAACACAGCAACAGGCGTGTTGTAATAAATCTAATAACGGCCGTAAAAAAAAAAAGGAAAAAAATTATAAAAATCTTCAAATATTTGCAAGCTGCAGCTTTGAAATAATGAGATGTATAAAAAGTGAAAGTCTGGCATGACTTGACATTATCTCTCCGTGTCAGAGCTATGCCGCCCGACTGGGTCCAGCGCCTTAAGTTAATGCAAAATAGCTGAGAAGTTGTTATGGAGACATGAATCCCATTGGGTTGTGCTGCTACAGCACCGTCTCCAGAGGCTGGCGTCACCCCCAGCAACAGACTTGCTCCAACAACTGCACCCAGCTCTACCTTTCCTCCACCCCTGGGCTCTGCTGCCATTCTGTGCCACCAATTTTCACTCTCAAATGATCCTATTGTGCATGCATGCGTGTGTATGTGTGTGTGTGAGTTCAAGCTGACGAAGACACACCCAGTCCCCGCTCCCACACTCAATCTACATGACCAAGACAGCAACATTCACACCTTCATGGATATTCAAATCTCAGTCAGCAGCTCGGAGTCACACCAGAAGCAAGCCGCTGGGATTCACACGTCCTCTCATGCCTTTTCTTCCTCCCTCCTCTCCCTCCCCCTGATATTTATTAATAAAACCAAACACAAGCATGACCTTCTTTCTGCCAAAAGTCTGTCCCATTTACCCATATTTGAATCTTCATACTCCATGAGTGTAGGGGGGGGGATTTATATATATTTTTTCTTTACAGGAACATCTCAATTCCCTGAAAATCTCAACAGTTGCATCCATGTTGAAGAGGAGACCTCACAGGCTGAATCTGCCCGGGTTGGGACTCAACACTAACAACTTTTTCCTTCCCTAAAACTCAGCTGAAACAACTTCTGTGCGCTCTGTGCTGTGCATAAAACCTGCGAGGGGTGTTAGCAGGGGCTCCCGCTACCCCATTCAGGTCCCCCAGGTAACCATGGCAATGAAGACCAAGAAAGAACGCTTTCATGTTGGCGCCCTGAACCGGGATTTGGAGGGGGGAAATGAGCAGACAGGAGAAGCAGAAGGAGGAGGGAAGGGTGGCTGCTCCAAAATGCACTCCTAAACTTTACAAGCCATACAGTGGGAGGCAAAATGCACAGAGAGGCAGGAAGAAGAATAAAAAAGATGTTTAAAAAAAACAAAAAAACATGCTGATAGAAAAAGTTAGCCAACCATAAAGCGCTCCAAAATAGAAAACTCACCGTTTTGGAATCCAATTCATGTCTGTTTTGTGCCAAAACCTTTTCCACACCGGCCTGATCTGCGTATGTAACGAAGCCGAACCCCCTGCAAGAGGAGAGGAACGAAATAAACTCACACATGCAGCCATCTTTGGTGGAGAAGCTCAGTGGTCCCGCCAAGGGGGTCCTACATGAGTAATTTTCTACAAGTACGAACTCAAAGCTAGAGAACGAGCCTCAGCTAGTAGCAATCACTCCCACTGTTGCTACCACAATACAACGTAATAATTACTAAAGCTACTAAACGTGGTGATTTGAACAGAGAGTCACCAATCATGCTTTTCATGGATCATTTTTCCTTGAGGTCTGACCTCCTGATTCCTGACTACAACGCATGGTATTGATGTAGAATCTGTAAAGTGTTGCAGGTTCTTTGACAGAGATATTTGTGTCAATTTAAACCAAAGTTTTGCTAAATTTAAACCAAAATTTAAAGGATTACACCATCATCCTGTATGCATCGTGGTATATTTCCGACCACTATCTGACTTTTTTCAATAAACTGAAAAAACTGAAGGATGCATCCAAAGGCATGTTGTTAATTAATAAAAAAAAAATAGCCGGAGATTTCGGTTTTGATGCTGTTAAGAAACATACAAAAAAAAACTGCTTATAGTATTTGAGCAAATTATCTCTAATGACAGCAAAACAAATGAGGATTATACAGTTCCAATATCTGAGTTTTAAGCACTCAATGTACAGATTATTAGATGTTTTTGCTGTTCTCTTTATAGAGTAACTCAGATATAATGAACATGTTTATTAATCAGACTTTCTGCTAAGGAAATTCTGAATTTTTCAGATTAAAAAAAATGTCCTAAACTGCCTGTTGACTTTCTTCTTTTAGCCAGATGACCAGCAGTGTGCTGCAACAGGCTATTATTCCCTGCAAAGCTGAGGAAAACTATGAACTCTCCCGAAACAGCAGAAAAAGAACGAGAAGCTTCAGCTGCTGTGAAACCACGCAGTTTTAAACAGTTGCATACAGATGGAGGTGGGTAGAGAACCCAAAAACTCTACTCAAGTACGGTGTTTGGGTTTTGGGTAGCACTGCTTCAAGAAAAACTAAAAAGTAGCTGTAGTAAAAAGAAATTACTGAGGAGTGAAAAAAGTATTTGGTGAAAAGGTTTCTGAGGTTCGGATCAAAAGGTCAATCGTTTAATATTTAAAAATCATCAGCTGGACCCAAAATTTAAAATGATGTGAATGTGATGACCAGATTCAAAATAATTCATACAAATAGCATAATAACAAAACAACAAAAATCAATTTCTTGCAGTATAAAACGCATGAGACGTTAACAGAAACTGTAGGTGTGTGTTTTGAGATAAAACAAGCTTGTTCTTCACTCAGTGAAGTTACTCACAGGTATCCAGAAATTTTAGTCAAGTCAAAGAAGCGATACTTCACAATAAGTGAAAGTAAAAAGTTCACCATAGTAAGAAAAATACTCCTAAAAATCCATCAAGTAAACGTAACTAGTTACTGCCCAACTCTGCGTATAGATATATATATATATTTAAATAAAATTATGTTATGTCCAGAAAAATATCCCTGGTCACCATCTGGTCCCTTGGGGGGGGGGGGGGGGGGGGGGGGGGGGGGGGGGGGGGGGGGGGGGGGGGGGGGGGGGGGGGGGGGGGGGGGGG
>CAEFZX010001629.1:0-27578 GCA_903066825.1 Alfaro cultratus | reverse complement strand
AAGTAAAGTACAGATACACGAAAATTGTACTTAAGTACAGTAACGAAGTATTTGTACTTCGTTACTTCACAACACTGACAGCTAGTAATAATAATTAATGCTGCATCAGTTCTTTCTTTATATAAACGTAGACATTGCAAATTTACAGTAAGTCACTTATGGGACAGCTGGAACATGTGAGCTACTGGGCCTTCCGATTTTGGTCACATGTCCCAAACAGGCAAGCCAGAGGTGTGAATTACAAAAAAAAACAAAAAAAAAAACACTTAAGATGACAAGCAAGTCAGGGCTGAAGAGTAGATGTTAGAAAGTTTAAATCTAATTGATCATTAAGAAGAAGATCAGTTGGCTTCACTTTAGATTACCATGTTCTGGATGATTTATAATCTATACCAGTTTATTGATTAATTGATTAATTAACCCTAACCCACAGGGAGTCCTGACAATTTTTGATAACCAATTGCTTAAGCTATTACAAAACTACTGCTTTTTTGTTTCAAACTTCACATAATCATTCAATAAGTTTGCATCAGCTTCTGGCAGTTGCTTTGTTAACTGCCAGATATCTAAGAATAAAAATCTGTTTTTATATTTGTTTTCTCTTTCAGGTATAAACTCATGGAGTTGATCTGCTATACAGTGATGGGAGTTTTTCCTGCTCTGGTCATTTTCTCAATGGTGAGGTCACTCATGTAATGCATGCATTGCACTGTGCTGTATTCCCAGTATCAACACCATAATCCCTCATGCTTCCCGCTAGCCGGAGCAGTCCGGGCTGTGTGAGCTGCTGGTCGGTGGAGCCTGCTACTGTCTTGGTATAGTCTTCTTCAAAAGTGATGGCATCGTCCCATTCGCTCATGCCATCTGGCATCTTTTTGTAGCTGTGGGAGCAGCCATACATTACTACGCCATCTGGAAGTACCTCTATGCCCAGACTCCCAGGCAGGTCCAGACCTCCAGATGACATCAGTGATGACTTCACAGGAATGGACTCCTGTGATTAAGCTGCTTGGGAGAGTTGTGTCCAAGTTCAAGGCTTGCTTCATATAAGGGTGAACTTGATTGGAAAACAAGTTTTCTGATAAACTCACAAAGTCAAAGTTTATATATTATCAAGAAATCGCCTTCAAAAGTAGGCAGTCTTGCTTTGACTGTTTGTCATTTGTGCACAAGCAGCACAAATGAGGAAATCACAGGCAGTGGCAGACAGCAAGCCTCCCACTCTGGTGCCATCTTGTTTTAACTGACAGGACGATTTTCTACTGCTGCAACAAAAGCAGTCCTATCAGGCAGCTAGAAAATACAAACAAATGTGCTTTGCACATTAAAATCTGTGTTTGCTAGACTCTTTATGGAATAAAGTTCCCCACTAGAGAGAAGTGCATACACCTCCAAACTGCACATATTGCTGGAAAATCAAGTTGGAAAGTCTATATGCTTCAGAACCTCAGACTGACCTGCTCACAGTCACCAATAGAAAAGGTTTTATACTTTTGAGCACCAATGTTGCCACCAAGAAATATAGATTGCAGAATATAGCACCTGACAATATGCTGTATCCTCAGCAATTAACCCCATTACTTATATTTTTTCATGCTGTTTATAGATTAAGAAAACAGCAGAGAAAGACGCATTGCTAAAAGACAATAGCGCAGTAGGCTCATAATAACCTTAACATTAAAAGGAGGATTAAAACATTCCAGTAAAGTTCAAATGATGTTGGAGATGACACAACTCAGCCCAATTTTACTGACCACCCTGCTACAAAATCAGAGATGAAGCCTCGGGTAAAAAAAACCACAGATTGGTCCCAGCTGCTTGGAAAGCCTTGTGCTTTTCTCAACGATTCCTTCATTTGAGAATTATCCCTGCTGTCTCCCAAGGATACAATGTTGAGACAAAGATAATTAGAAGCTGGGTAAATCTTACAACAATGTCACAGCCTGGAATAATGATAAGAGATGTCAGATACCACTAACCTGCATTAGATTATACAACAACAAATGAGCTCTTTCATGAAAAAAAAACAAAAAAAACAATAGCAGAGTCACCTTGTGATTAATCTGAGGCAGCTTTGTAAACTTGGACACAGCTAGAATTCCCACTTTGGTTCATTTTAATGTTATATATCACTGTATTTTCCAGTAATTTGATTTTATTCCAGTGATCAGGGGTTAGTTACTAGTATTGGAGGTTTTTCTCTCTGTGGTGCGCGTCCAGATTCAGTGTTCAGAGGCTGAATTCCCGACATTGTCTTAATGTCAAGAGGAAGACAATGTTTACAATTAGATGCCTTGACTATCATCGTAGATTTAGCAATTATTGTAATCATAATTTACACCTGATAAACATGAGTAGTTATTACTTCCAATCTAGATTTGTATATCACATAATACTGTTATTTTTATCAGTTATAGTTTTTCCTTTTTTTAGTGACTTACTGTAATTATCAAAATAAGCATGAATAGACTAATTTATTAATGTATATATAGCATACATTTGTGGTTGCAGCCTTACAGACTTGTAAACATCCACAATTATTTGGTACCTGATTATGTATACTGAATACTAATAGTTTTGTGTTGTTGGTTAGATTTTGCAAAGACGAATGTCATCAGTATCATTTATACAGAGATTATATTTTCCTGTGATGTGATTGTAGTGTTGAAAATACGTAAAAGCTAGTGACATACTTTGTCTGAAACCACAATGAATCAGCACTGCCAGGAGGCTGAATTACTGCCGTAACTGTTAGCACACGCTACCATGATTAAACAATACGTCTTATCTGAAAGGAAACTGAAGCTATAGTACCCTTGAACAATCTGCCCCAATATTACGGCATCTCAGGAGTGTGTGCGTGTGTGTGTGTATTACTTACCGGGTGGAGTTGTTTGTATCTTTTACTATCTTACACCCATTAATCCAAAACCCATGGTTGTCAGTGTTTACATATAAATAGCTTGAACACCTAAGTATCTATATTTGCTAAGAGTCTTTAACTCTGCTTGCCAAACAAACTTATATACTTTGATGAATGTGGCAGGAGGACCTAAAAGGTCAAGAAATCTAACATTTAAAGGTATTAAAAAAAGCAACTGATGTGGATCATGTTTCAACAGTTGTTTGTCACTCAGGATTTTACAGCCAATTTAAAGGACCACCAACCTGCGTCAATTGTTTGTATTCTGTCTGGTTGTCACCACAGCTCCACTTGCTTACTCCCAAATGTTTTCTACAAGTTTTACATGATGGTTACTATTCAGACAGTAACTGAGGTATGATATAAAGGAACCAGGAAGCTTGGTATCAAACAGCTAAAATCAAGTTTCAATGTTACCTCTGGTAAAAATGTGTAAAAAGCCTTAAAATAAATTAATGTTTCGTCTTAGTAGCATAATCTCACATCATTATATTAAGAAAAATCTAAATTTGAATGTGATCAAACGTATTCAACAAGGAATAAATAAGGTTAGAATGCATACTTACTTTATTAAGGAAAGAGTGTTACAATTTGAAGTAGACGTCCATAACTTCCTTGGTATAAATGTGATACAAATTTCTCTTCGGAGGACAATGTAAAAAGCAGGGTAACATGTCATTCTACTAAGTTATGTGATTCTTGCTCATATCTACAGTCAGGGCAGTAATAAAGAAGAATAAAATTAATATCCTGTATTACAATCCTGGATGAAGATCTAGGTTTACCTTAAACTGCTGTTACATTGTTCCCTATGGTGGTGTATTAGAAATGCATGGCATGAAAGTCTTAATGTGAAAAAATAAAGGAGCTTTTTATGAAACATCAAGTCCTGGCTATCACGTATTTGAAGTTTGGGTGTTGCGTTTGATGCACTGCTGTTATAAGTAGTGCATGTTCATTAGGATTGATTAATGGTGTGGAATGCAGTTGGTTCTGCTGCATCGTGATGCCATATGTTGCTATTTCTCATATGTATAGATCAGCTAAACGAGACAAAATTGAATTTTCAATAATCTATGAGTAGTCAAATAATTATTGGCCAAATTAATCAGAAAGTATGTGAAGATGTCAATTCCATTGTGTTTCAAATAGGGTGCACTGATAAATTGTCGTCAATTTCCTTAATTTTGAGAAATCAGTGATTGACTGAAACCTAATTGAAAAACTGGTCTTATCCATTAATCTTATCTACCTTGGAAATAAAGTGGAAATAATCTACTGTCACTGTTTGCTCTGCTGTAAGAGAGGAAGGACTGACAGGTCTGACCAACAGTTCAGATCTGCATGTGTGCTAACAATAGTCACTCCTTGTTGCCAGCACAGGTACTTTCTTGCTATATTGAATGGCTTTTCAGACAGATTTTTTCTCCCAATATAAAATTGGTATTGGACAAAGTTGGATTTGGCAAGTCAGGCGTTTTTAAATATCGGTAATCATGATTGGCCAGAAAAATGCAATCGGTGCACCCCTCAGTTACAGGATGCATGGTATTTGAGAGCTGTGGTGCTCATGTGAAGCAACACGTCCACATGTATCTGTGGCAGCCCAGTAATCTCATTGTGCGCACTCCAGTGTCAAATACATTGCAATTTGTTGCCTGAGCATTTGTTTTCCATGGCATTATGTTTTTCTATTCTACTGAGACAGAAAGTAGAAAAGTGTGTATTGGGTTATTAGAACCACACAGAGTGAATAGGTAAAAAAAAATCTCCACATGATTTTTCAGTGTGAGGTTATGCTACTGCTTACTTATTTTTTAATGTCATTAAGTTATCTTTACCAGGGATCCCAATATATGCGGAAGACTCTGTGAATCAAAATATGGATCTTGAAAATGTTTTAGTTTGTACAAGGATACACTGTGATCAACCCTGCTGACATCCTTTAGTCACATTATTGTTTAATTTTAAAGTGTGAATATTACCATTGTTTTTACAGATGGTCATAAAGAATCTCAAATTGAGTACTGTATGATGCATAATCTGTTTATAGCAAAGTAAATCATTCTGACAACATTAAGTAATGCATGAAGCAAAGCCAAATACTAAACAAATCTTACCCTACAAGTTTAATTAAAGCACATCTCTGTGTTCAAACATTTACCTCCCTTTTTGATAAAAAAAAAGAAATTTACAAGAACATAATGTGAATTGAATCATTTGAAAGAAGACTGAGCAACTTCTAACTGTAATCTCAAACAAATGTTTTTTTTATTTTTTTTTTAGCTGTAGATATTTCAGAAAGATTAACCGATCTAAAAATTAACAAAAAATCTACATGATTACAGATGTATCACCACAGATGAGTGGATATTGTTTATTGTAGATTTGAATATGTCTAAATGAAGCAAAGATATTTAACTGATGCTAATTTGAACCATATTCATGGATACCGAACAGCTTGTATTTGTATTCTGTGTCTATTGACGCCTTCAAGATACATCAAACAACTGAGTGTTGTATTGTACTTTATCATATCCAGTATTAACACTACTTCCATAAGCGGTTTAATTATTTTTATTTTTCTGTCTATCCTGCTTACAGTATTTGTCTCTTTTAGAGATGTAGTGAACATATGACTTTGTATAAATTCCAAAATCTTTACAAACAGCATATCTATTAGTATTATTTATAGGCTCTTTGTGATTATGAAGCTGCTTAGTGTTTTCAGTCCTGCTGCTGATCTCTTCCTGTTCCAGGAAAGCTAAAGTATTTTCCCACATTCATGGTTCTATAGTTCTATAGTTTCTTTATTGTATCTGGTGCTTTTCTGTGCTGTGATAAGCCGACTTGATGCTAACAATGCTTTTATCTTTTCTATCTCTGTTATAATAAAAATGCTTTTTCATGCACTCTATTGTTGAACTCTTCCTTTAAATGGCTTAAAAAATATTCTCTTTTGCTGTACTTTGATGTGAAGCCTTTGTTTGTCTCTTTCTTTGTGTGTATTTTTTAAACTTGCACTGTATTTACAGCTGCAGGACTTTGGAGACAGGCTATGCCTTTTACCAGCTTTGCACATTTACATACTTAAAAGATTTGCCTGTTCTTCTTTGTCAAATAGCTCAGGCAGATTGGTTGGAGCGCATCCGTAAACATACATTTTCAATGCTTTAGTGTTGATCTTCAATGTCAACCATGCTTTTCTGTCCTGGGTTTTGGACAGTCATGGCTTGGGAGGTTTATAGATGTGCCGTATCTTTTCCGTTTTCAGTTGTTTGAAACATATTCCAAGATGGGATATTGTCTTACAATTCAAAACAGCTTTGAACTTTTCCACAACTTTACTCCTGAACTGTCGTGTGTGCTTTGATCTCCACAAACCTGTTTGGTCAGTAATATTCACCAACATATCTCAGATGCCTTCACAGGCCAGCTGAATTTATATTGACATGAAATCACACACCGATGGATTGTGTTTAGACTCCAAGAGGTCAAGCCAAGAGGTCTCTGTTTGGGATTAAAACCTGGAGTTCTAGTCATTTCAGACTAAAACTTCTGTAGTCTGAAATTGTATCATGATTAACTTAAAAATAAAGGAAGTTTTTAATATCCATAAATAAATAAAGTTTGATACATGTGCATCAAAGGGCCATTAGCCACATATAGAGCAACAGCAATGCCGCCGAAATCTGCCTATCATAAAAAAAAGAATTTGATTTTATTTGTATCTCAGATAATTAATGATTAGCTTGAGTAAAACACTTACTCTCTCTTTCACCAAAGACAGCTCTAGACAGAAACTGAAGATTTAACACTTAGGCAAAGTTTAAGATCACTGTAAATGGTAGGCTATGACTTAGATTACTTTTAACATTATCTGTTCTTTCCAAATACTGAACAGTCTCTCCAGTAAACCTACTCAATAATAATTTTCATTCATTTCTACCCTGTTGAGGGATTTTCAACCTGCTTGTTGCATTGAAGACGGAGACAGTAATAAAGTGTCCGCCAGAGGGAGCCCTTTTCGTCGCTTTAAACCGAAAGCAGGTGTATTTTGGTGACGAGCAGAGCTCGGTTCTTTCCGTCTCGTTTCGGCCGCGAGGCGTTGTGGATGTGGGAATGCGGTTACCATAGGGCTGTGGGCATTGCTGGGCACTCGGCGCGGCGGAGATGTACGCGAGGGAACGGGGACCCACCGCGTCTGTCTGTTGTCCAACTTAGCGGGGCCGCCTCGGGAATGTGGAAGGGAACTCGAGACGGAGAGGCGACGGTGGGAACGGGGCAGCAGCGTCTGTATATCCCCCATCCATTTTTTTCTGGGGATTTTCTGTCTTTGGGGGTGGGGGGGGAGAGGGATCGCGAGAGAAGCCAAGGATTCCCCGGCAGCACCGCGGAGCACTGCAGACAACGTGAGTACTTGGAGGCAACAGACACACACGGAGCTCCCAGGGGACTGCGCTTCTGAAGCACTCAACTTTTCCAATAGCTAACCTAATTAATTTAAAAAGATAAATCATTCATATACGTTCCCATTTGTGGGGTGGAATTTATGCTAATTACATAATAATTGTATAAAATGAGCCGGAGTGCAGTCATTAAGCACACCTGCTGACGGTCAGAGGCCGCGCCTGCCGACTCCTCAGCGGATTAATTTCTGAGGATTTTCTCCTGCCTTTTGTTGCTAAGGCGGTTGCTACTGACGACCAGCGAGTCCGAAGTGGTAAACAGACGGACTAACACCGAATAACGGGGCAGACACAAGTTGAGCGCCACAGTTTTATCTCTCCCTGATAGTGGTGGGTGTGTGCACGGTTAAATCCTGACCTTCAAGGGCAGGCAGCAGGTCAGGAGCCTGTGAGACATTGTTACCAAGTGGGTGTCAAATATGCCATTGGAAAACATAGAGACTATTCAATAGTTTTTCTTACTGTGAGTAGACGAAGGAGGGGTTTCCTGGGATTGATTTAACTGCAGCCAAGTGGCCAGATTACTGTGGATTAGGCGGCATTTAAAATAGTCACGTTATCCCAGCACGTCTTAAATCTGCTACAACATCATCTATTTAGGCTGAACTATTAATATTGGGGAAAAATAAAAATAATAGAATTTCATGCAGTTCAAGTGTTTCCAAGAGGTGCAACATTTTGGTACCAGTAGATCTGGTGGCAACTTAATAAATTAGGAGCTGCAAGAAAGGTGTCCTGAATATTTTTGTCTGTTCTCCAACACAGCTGAATTACCTCCTCAGCATGTCATAAAGTTCCACAAAGTTCTTGTAATATATCAGTGATTTGATTTCAGGTGTGTTTAATCAGGAGGACATCTAAAACATGTAAATGTAGAAAACACTATTACCCCCTAAACCTAATAATTGTTGTATCACCCTTAATGACAAGAACTGCCATTATGCTATTATTAATTACACATAGAAATTTTTTAACATTGCTCTGGATAAATTTGTTCTTGCTCTTTTCAGAATTGTTTTTATTTTAGACACAGTTGAGAGAGTTTCTAAGCATGAGCACTGCATCTCAATTCAGTTTAAGTCCTGACTTGGACTAGACTTAAAAAAAAATAGAGCAGCCCCCTTGACAGACAAAAGATATTTTTATGATGTACATGTTTTGAATATTGTGTGATTTAAATATATGCCAAAACTGAAGTTAATTTATGTTGTACACATTATGTTAAAATTCATCAGTAAAGTAAGCTGATATGGACTTGATTACAATACCTTTGTTTCTTTATCAGCCATTTCTCTAATCCCCTCAACACTGCAATGGTCTAATAAAGGCCTTTCTGTCAAACTAGAACAGAGGTCTTCAGAAACACAATATGATAGTAACATAGACCACATGGATCATTTTAAAATTGATAATGGTTTTCTACCATCATAATGCTATGATAATAGTACTTGTCTAAAAACCAAAAGAAAGAAGTGGTATTTTAATGCAGGGTGATTCAAAATCCACTGTTCATCAAGTTTCAAATGAACATCTGATTCCAATGATTGTATGACTTTCTCCATATGATATCAAGTGCTGCAGAAACCTGCTAATCACCCATTCATTTAAATTAGGTGTGTGGCAGCAAAGAGAAACCCAAATCATGCTTCTGCTCTCAGGGTTGGGAACCACTGGTCTAGAGGGCCACATAAATACTAATGATGAGCCGGATTCGGCCCCCTGCTCTCTGTCTGTTGCTCTTTGACCCCACTATATAACCTCTGGCCATCACGTTTTGCAGCCACAGTGACATCTCTATGATCTGGAGAGGAGTTGAACATGAAGTTCCCTTCTATGCTGATGTTTTTATAGTTTTTGTGTCAAACCCCAAAAAAAAGTTTCAATATTAATATTTACTCAATTTTGCTCATTTTTGAGTTATAAACTTAACCTTGATAAAATCAGCTATCCCCAGTGCATAAGTGTCAGAATACTCCAGCTTGCTATTTAAATAGCATAAATTCAATTGGTACTTATGTAACTCTGAAGGGACCTGAAGAACACCTTAATGTTTAGAATTACTGCTGGGATACTTTAATGTAACTATGCCATATACTTGAATTTGTTTTTCAGAGTGAAAGGTGACAGTGAAATGAAATGCAAATCGTCTGAGCCGGCACTGTGACTTTCTTCCTGCTGCAAAAGAAGTGATAATACTGAACGTCAAGGTACATTTCTCAGCTTACAAATACTTTTTTGTTGTTTATCACATTACCATCAGGATGAATTCATTTTGCACAGTAGAGGGCTTACTATACAATAAATATCTTCACAAGTAGTGTGCGATAACCCCCTGCATCCGTCAGCTCTTCTTTTGTCTATCAGATTTGGAGTTTGTGAGGCCAACAACATCATCATGTTCTACGGTTCTTCCTCTGGGGCCAGCATGTCCCTGCCATCCAAGAGCCGCCTGAAGCGCCAGAGCAGAACCTTTACACAGGTATAAACATCGCTTCTACCATATAATCTGATTTCTTGCTAGAAAGCTAAATAACTGTGATAAAATAAATGAATACTTCTATTGTCATACAAAATAATTATTTAGGTTTAATTAGCTTTCCAATGGTCAAAGACTACAAAGCTCTCTAAAGCTTTGATAAATGTCATGATGAAATTATTTACAGCAGATTAATTTATTTTAATTAGACAGTAATCCACAAAAACACAGTTATCCATCTAATAACTTTATAGCTACTTGAGAGGGGTTGCATGATGTCACTTAATGGTAATTAATTGTGTCTAAAGTAATTCAGATACAAGTGTTCCACACAATCTGTGAAAGTTGTTAGGAAAACTACTTGCAAAGCATTTTGAGTCCATCTATGCTACGAATGGGTAAATATTGTTTATCATTGTCATAAAAAATTTTGTCATCAGGTTAAGTCATGCTGTGATAACGACATTCTCTAACTGATAATATTGGCAAACCTCAAGCTAGAGTGTCACCAAATTCCATTGAGAAAACCTAATTTCTCAATGGTGCAAATAAAAAAAAATTCTGTTAATTTGAGGAAAAAACAAAAAAAAAGTAGGATCCTATAATTTTCACTATACGTAAAACGTAGATGGAATTGTAGAATTTAACAAAATATAATCTACAACAAAATACTAAATCTTACGACATTCACTGATATTGGCAAGCAGGAAAGTCTACAAAATAGTTTCTGTGGTATTTTGTTTGCTGCCCTTGTGACTGTCCTGACCTGGAAGGGCTAACCTGGCTTACCCCAGACAGCAGTGGTTAAAAAAAACAACAAAATCCTAAATCCACTGAAACACAGAAATCAGAGGGTCTGACAGAGTCATAGTCATGTACTTCCACTAAAATGTCTATGACAGATGGAAATTATTAAAGCAGTCCCTCCAGGATTTGATGTACAACCCGATGTTTTTGAAAATTTTTGCTGAAAATTAATAAATTAATAAAAATTAAAGTTTATTAAAAATTAATAAACTCACAATTATTCATTATTGTGAGAAAATATGGGTATCTGTTGATTTTTCCTATTGAATGTTTCATGAAACCAAAAGTTTTCTTTTTACTGCAATATTTGTTTTGTGATTTTGTTCTTTCAAGTTCATAATGTGTACTTCACTTAATACATGCTTCTTTAGGTCCTGTACCGCACTCTGAGCTACCGAGACCGTGTCCCAGCAGAGACGGGGACAAACACCCGAGGGGATCGGCGCTCCACTACTGAACCCCCAGAGCGGCCAGCGGATGACCCCGCCGAGCTCTCCACTCAGAGCTCGGCCCCAGGGGTGCTGAAGATCTTTGGAGATGAGATCTGTGCCGGTGCCAACTACAAGAGTGTCCTAGCCACGCCCCGCTCTAGTGCTCAGGAACTCGTGAAGGAAGCGCTGGAGCGGTACTCGCTCAACAAGGATGCAGCCCGCGTCTATGTGCTGTGTGATGTGATCGGACGTCTTGAGGGGGGCGGGGTATGGAGGACTGAGTGCCTGCGAGCGCTTGGGGACAACGAGAAGCCGCTGTTGCTCCAGGAGCTGTGGAAGCCCCGAGAAGGACATGCTCGCAGGTTTGAGCTCCGCAGGAGAGCTGAGGTGGACGAACTCAATGCCAAAGAGAAGGATACCATCACTGCTGGTAAGTAAACACACACACACAGAGCAGCTGGTCTAATTCTCTTCTCTCTTACTCAGCAGAAAAGCACAGCTCGTTAGCTCTTCTGCTGTCGCTGTGTGTGTGTGTGTGTGTGTGTGTGTGTGTGTGCGTGCGTGCGTGCGTGCGTGCGTGCGTGCGTGTGTGTGTGCGTGTGTGCAAAGTTTGTAGAAAGGTGCTGTGAGGAGAATATTTAATCAGGGTCAGAGTAGTGTGTGTGTTTTGACATATCAAAACACGCACGCACACGCACACCCACACCCACACACGCACTCATACACCGAGGTAGAGCTCTGAAATCCTACCATCCCATTGGTCGATGTCTTTTTAGAATCATGTGGGAACTTCAGTGTTAGCTTAAGTCTTGCTTCAGTACTCTGATCTTTTAAATTCTTTTAATTCTATCTGAAAATCTACCATTTTAGTAAAATGTACCTTTTTCATTTTTGTCCTAAAAACTAAAGGAAACAGACTGACTTTTCAGTATGTAATACAACAAAGTCAGCAGGCATGCTATGTTTGCAAATGCAAACATAGCATGCATTCAGTAACTGGGATTTGACCTTTTATTTCTAATTGTTCTCAGTTTTTTTAAAGTTTGCTTCTTGTATGAGCACATGCTGACACTCACCTGGCTGGATCCCTTTAAAAGAATTCAAGAAACATGGTTCTGGTGGTTTTCTGTGATGGAGGACAAGTATTTTTAGCCTCAGTCACACGTTATGCTTTCCAGCAACACCAACATTTCTTATGAAGCATGCCAGGGTGTACTGGTTGCTATGTCAACTTCTGCGCCAGCCAGAGAGTCAGTCTGCAATCAGATTAACTGTTTTCTTTTTTTGTTTGTCTGGTAAAGCTGAATATTTTTCAGGCCACTCAGAAAAATACAATTTCAGAAAACAGAATGACTTTCATGTCAAGTTGTCATTTGTTGGTGTGCTGTGGTGGCTCAGGGCTTAAGCACAACCCATATATGTAGGCCTTAGTCCTCAACGTGGCTGTCGCAGGTTCCATTCCCAGCCTGGCGACCTTTGCCGCATGTGTTCCCTTTCTCTCATTACCCTCTTTCCTGATAATTCACTATCAAATAAAGGCCACTAGAGCCAATAAAACCTTAAAAAAAAGAAAAAAAAGTTGTCATTTGTTGTATACATACTGTATACCTAAGTCCAAAATTATTCATACCAGATTTGGAGCTGGGGGTTCTTCTCTTTTTTAATGTTTTCACTAATATCTCTCTTCTGAGATGTCAGTGAAAACTACCATTAGCTATTACTACTTTTGGCTGGAAGTAATAATAGCATTTTGGAGTAGCCTAGCCAGTGTCCTGGCTTCAGTCAGAATGTCATTCATAGTGGTGGCTGTGTGATGGTCTTGTTTGGCTGAACCTGAAACACTTGATAAAATTGTGAATCCTGCTCTCCTGAATGAGAATGTCATGCTATCACTTCCTGATCTTAAACAGGACAAAGATGCAAAGCATACAAGCAAGCCCACCTTGGAATGGCAGAAAGGAACGAAATGAATGATTGAAACTCTTTAATGTAGTTTAGCCCTCCCACACTCTTGAGAGGCGGGGTCATTTAGACCCCACAAGTTTTTTTACTCTGCACATTGCAGCAGGGTCGTACTGACCCTGTATGGTTTTACGAGGTTTTTTTGTGTGGATTTCGAAATTGACAGTCTGAGCGCAACCGTTGGAGAGTTAAGATTATTCTGCAAAGAAGAATGGGTTAATGTTTCTGCACAGTGATGTTGAAGACAGTCATTGCAAACACTCTGACAGCTGTTGTGCCTGCTGTTGTGCCCAGTATGCAGGTTATCAGGGGTTATTCCTTTTCCACACAGAGCCGGGTTGTTTAGAATCGCTTTCTTCTCCTTTTAATAAATGAAATATTCATCTGGAAGCTTATTTTGGTCTTTACATGGGTTTTCTTTTTCTTCAAATGTGATTTAAAAAGTAATAAACAAGAGATATATACAAGGGTGCTCATAGATTTTTTCCAGGCATTGTGTTTTGGGGTCTGTTCTATATGTTCAACAGTTTTAATAGTGGTGCTTTAAAGCACAAAACATTCTTTATATAATATTTGCTGTCAGAATTAGACTGCGTTTACTGTAAAAAATAGTTTTGATGCATCAAATATATATGCTCAGTCTCAGTAATGTAATGTTCAGTTTGCTTATAAGCTACTGTTAAGTACTTGTGGATGTCAGACTGCCATCACAACACTAAGATTTAGTTTAAAAATTGAAGCAAATTGAGTAATGAGTTGAATGCAGTGAGATGGAAGTTTATACATTTTGCAGCTAATTTCTAAAAATAAATACAAGATTACAGATTACAGAGTAATGTAGATACTAATGTGACTGAGAGGAGGGACAACTTTCTCTTTGATCTCTTTTGGAAAAGTAAGATATAAATAAAGTTAAAAAGGGGGTTGATGACCTAGTCCTACTTTGCTTAATTTGTCTATGCAGCCTCCAGAATGTTGTTTGAACAGATCTTTTGGTGTGTGTGTGTGTGTGTGTGTGTGTGTGTGTGTGCGCGCGCACGTGTGTTTTTGTTTTGGGGTTTTTTTAAGATGAGCTCAGCAAAGTTATTTTTGAGGTCAAAGGTGTCTCCATGTGCTCTTCCATTAACGGAGCTATTGGGCACAGTTTATTTTTCAGTCTTCTTTGAACATAGCATCTATTCAAAGTTTCAGTTCAGTTTGAAACAATTTGATAGTTCTGAATCAGCTGTTTTAGGAGTTTTTAATGACCTTCTGCTAAATGCTGATTTGTGGAACTGTGCTTCTCTGGTGCTTTTAGACTTGAATGCTGCCTTCAGATCACAGCTTCCTCATTTCTCTGAACACTGCATAAAAAATGAAGGCAATGTTTTAAACTATCTATTTTAACATGGCAGATTCCTGAATTTTTAAGGCACAAAGTATTAAAACACCAACCTTCACCATTTACTAAAATATTTGTAATAATAAACAAGTCAAATGGAAGAAAATGAGCTCATACAACTAAACTTGCTATAGTTAAGAATGAATACAATAATTTAAAAAATGACTGAAATAAGTTAATTTCCTAAATAGCTATCTATACATTATATTAACAGTGTTTTCAAAATGTATTCATGTTTTTTTTTTGTTGTTTTTGTTTTATTAAAATTCCCTCTACCATTTAGAATTATTTTTGTTATGTATGAACAAAGCTGTGTTTGTTTCTGGATAAAACTGGACCATCTTATTTGATAGGCTGTATTCAGTAGTTGTTGGATTCATTCAAAACATTTATCCTATGATCAGTATTATCATGTAAAATCCTTTGTTGTTCTAAGGTGAGATGTTGGTTTAACATTCTGAAACGTGACCTGCTTTTTAAAAATGCTGTCAAAGAAAAGAGCAAACGATAACATAACGGCAAATATTGCTTTCTATGAAAAAACTTCTGTTCACTTATCACATTTTGATGTTTTTATTTTCACACTAACCTTTTCTCTATGTTTTAGCTTTTAGAAAACTCACCCAGCCTGGACTTTTTTCTTGTTCTGTTAGCAGTTTTTATCTTTTGTTTGTTTTTTTTTGTTTGTTTGTTTTATTTTTTATCTCTGGTGTATGTGGGAGGATGCATGTTCATGTGTGAATTGTCTATTCTCACATACACTTTAGTAAAAGAGATCACAATTTAAAGATACTGTAAAACTTTCACTCCCAACCTGAGCTATGGTCCTCCTGCAGTAGTTTTGTTCTGTGAAAGTTAATTTGTGCCAAAGTGATCCTCACACAGGCTGTTAAATGAAGTTTTTCTGTGAATGTTTAGGTTTCAGCTTTACTTGTCATTTTGATGGTGTTGGAATGCAAGCCGACACTGTGCATTAATGGAAATCATTTCCAAGCTGAGGAAGGAGGAGGGGGGTAGAGAATTCTGAGGGACCCTGTGGTTTGGGTTAACCCACTCTCCAATAAACGCCACTAATATTGATAAAACTTTTTTTTCTTCTCTTTTTTATAAAAAAAAACAACAAAAGAAGTTAAAATAATGGCATTTTTTGACAGTTATCAACCTATCTTAGCAAACCCCATGACTTTCATCTCCTAGATGTTTAACTATAGGTGCTATTTGGAGAAGTCCTCCTGGAACCCACTAAAACTTAGCTGAAGTTGTCTGTATCTCCACTACACTGGCCCAACCAGTGTAGAGGAGAACTATGACATCAACACAGAGATACACTAATCATTAACATCATTGTGTTAATGATGTTGATGGAAAATATGGTGGTACTAAGGATTGATCCATGTAAAGCACCATTGATAACATGAGTAGCTGAGAGAAAAAAGTGCTGTGATTTTACAAACGTGGGAAGTGAGATATTTGGAGATCCAGGAAATACATTTACCAGAAACTGCAATGCAACCAAGATTGTCAATGAGACCCATGTGTTTCATGTTATTAAAAGCCTTGGCTAAATTAGTAAAAATTGCAGCACAAGTTTCATTTATGACTTTTAGACTTGCAGTTGAACAGTCATGGCCAGTTTTTAAACTAGATTTAATCCAGTTAAAATGCTTTTCAAACACTTGACTGACGTGGTAAAGTGGAGAAAAACAGCAATGTGTCTTTAAAAGCTGGGTTAGCAAAGCTGATTTCCAGGCATGACAAATGTTGGCATTGTTTATGAACTGGTTTAAAATATCTGGGATGAGAACCTCAGTATTGTGGACTGCAACTTTGAAAGAACAAGTCCAGCTCCTCTGACCCTGTAGCCATTCATTAAACACACTCACAGAGATTTGGCACAAATTAACTTCATGATTTTTGTTTTTGCTTAAATAAATGTGGCATCTAATTTGGCATTTGTATGTTAAGAGTAAAATCGTGCCACACCTTACACTATCTCTCTGTAGTAACTGCTTATGTGTCTCACTTCTTTCTGCATGTACGTCTTGTGGCATGTGCTGTGTGAAAGGTTTTGCGTGTTTGGGGGTAAATTCTGTTCTTGGTGTTTGGGTGTGGAGTTGTTTTTTCAGCCCCCAACTTCCCTCCTAACCCCTTCCACCTTGCTGTAGGGCCCAGAACCCCTCAATTCTTGGTGGCTCTAATGGGTCGGTCTGGGCTGGGCAAACACAGGAGCTCCCCCCTGCGGTCTGGTCGGGTGGTACAGTCCAGCTCTAAAGGTGGGGACTGGCCTCAGGTAGGGTGGCTGTCAGTCATTTCCATGAAGACCACCTCTACCTGCGTTGTCACCCCCCATAAGTCAGTGACATACAGTGGCTTGCAAAACTTTTAATACCCCTTGAACTTTTCCATATTTTGTCACATTCCAACCACAAATATAAATCGATTTACATTCCTATGAAATATAAAGGTCAACATTACTTACAAATATAAAATGTGGTGTGCAAAAGTATTCAGCCCATTTTCTCTGCTAGTGGACTAAATAGAGTCCACCTGTGTGTAATCTAATGTTAGTAGAAATCCATCTGCTCTATGACACCTCAGTGGTTGATTAAGAGAATATTGGGGAGCAAACAGCATCATGAAGTCCAAGTAACACAGCAGAGGTCAGGGACAAAGATGTGGAGAAGTGTTTAAAGCAGGCTCGACTCAGATTCAATGTTCCCCACCTCCACTGGAACATGTGAACACTGGAACAAGAGGGAGTTAAAGTTCATTCTCATGGGAGACTCTGCCAGACGTTCCCAGCAGACCCTCATAATACGTTGGGGTCTGACCGGCATCCTCCCCCACCACTGGAGCCAACTCACCACTAGGTAGTGGTCACTGGACAGCTCTGCACCTCTCTTCACCCAAGTGTCCAAGATATCCGATGAGATGACAACAAAGTCAATCATTGCCTTTATGCCTGAACCTGGTGTTTTCCATATGAAGGGTCATTCCTCACCTTAGACCCATCTGCCTTTGGTCACTCTCCCAGGGCATGAAGCCCCTGACAGCATAGCTCCTAGGATCATTGGGACACTCAAACCCCTCCACCATGAAAAGGTGGCAGCCCATGGAGGGGGATCTGTAACCTGCCGTTCACAAATGCGCTCCATCTAATCTGACTGAGCTTGAGGTGTTTTGCAAAGAATGGGCAAAAATTTCAGGTCTGTAGATGTGCAAAGCTGGCAAACAAACCCTTAAATACTTGCAGCTGGAATTGCAGTATAACATGGTTCCACAAAGTATTGACTCAGAGGGGCTGAATACTTTTGCACACCACACATTTTAGTTTTTTATTTGTAAAACAAATTTTGAAGAATGTTTAACTTTCTTTCTACTTCACAATTATATGCCAATTTAATGTGGTCTTTCACATTAAATTAATGTTTGTGGTTGTGATGTGACAAAGTATGGAAAAGCTCAAGGGGTATGAATACTTTTGCAAGCCACTGTAGAGTGTGTTAGGATTTGTGTGTGTGTTACATAGCCTGGCCATAGATTGCCTGTATTCAATTCGTGGGGAGTTGTTCACCTTTGCACATTCTTCACCATTGTCTGCTTCTTGTGATGCTTCTTCTTTTACCACTTATTCACCTAGGCTTTTATTTTATTTACACATAAGTTATTATACATGTGCCACTAATCCCTAAGAAAGTATTTTAAATCTGGTCGGTTCACGCATGTGTTCAGCATTCATGTTAATAACAAAATATGCCAAATCAAAGAAAGCTTCCTCTTTGCTCTTTCCATCCTTTTGTCTCCCTTTCACTTTATTCTCTACATGTTCTCCTCCTTGTCCTTCCATTCCCTCCTTGTTCTCATGCTTGTTATTCCTCTCTGCCTCCTCACAGATATTAATGCCCAGGCCCGGAAGCTCCAGAGGAACAGGGCTAAAGGGACACTGACCCTGCCCCGCTCCAGCAATTCATCCTTCTGCCGCAGCCTCAGCGAAACAAGCCTTAATCAGGTAGGGGCCTTGCTCTCACCCAGTTTGGATAATGGATTATCTGTTATTCACCAAACAACATAAATGCATACATGTTTCTCTGTATGTGCAGCTTGGAGTGGGAGAGGAGCCCAAACGATATTATTCCACCTTGCCAGGGCCACTGAGGGGTCGAGAACGTGACGGACCCTCCAGCAACCGGAGGAAAGAAGAGGGCAGTCAGGGAGCAGGAGGGGTGAGGCACTCTCTCTACCAGTCCCCCCATCTTCTTCTGTTACAAGGATTCAATCGGCAGGTGAAGATAATGAAAATGTTTATACTACCATGAATTTTTTTTTCCATTTTGCCACAATATAGCAACAAACTTCAATGTATTTTACTGGGATTTTATGTTATAGGCAGACACAAAATAAACCATGATTGTGAAGTGGAAGGAAAATAAAACATCCTCTTCTCAGGTTTTTTAAAGGTGTGACAAGCATTTATATTAAACATTTGTATTAAGCCCAAGTCAAGTTAACATGTAGCAGAACTACATTTTGCTCTTATTTTAGTTGTCAGTCTTGGGGGGTTCTCATCTAACACCTTTGTTCTTATATTGACTGAAAGTTTTGCTAATTTTTCTTTGCAAATATGGTCAAGCTCAGTCAGATTGGATGGGGAGAAACACCAGTTTTCAAGTCTTTGCATAGATTGAGTTTGATCAGACCGTTCGTAAATGACACCTCTCTAGTATAATTTAAACCATTCCATGTGGAGGGTCATTGTCCTGCTTGAAAGTGAACTTTTTCCCAAATCTCAAGTCTTCTGCTGCTAACATGTTTTCTCAAAGGATTCTTTGAGAACACATGCTCCCAAATCAACTCTGATCAGCATTCAGTTCTGTGGAAGTAAAGAATCCACCCTGCCTGATGGTGCCACCACCTTGTTTGCATCCAAACTGAACACAGTTTATCGTGAGCTGTGTTCAGGGTGATGTGCAGTGTTGTTTTTCTGCCTCATATAAAGTGCATTTAGACCAAAAAGTTCCAGTTCAGTCTGATTTGATCATCTTCTTCAGAATCTTTACTGTGATCCCTACATGGTTTATGGCAATCTGCAAAAGGGTCTTTTTATGGGCTATGCCTTTCTTCTTGCCCCCTTTCTTAAGAGGCCTGATTGGTGAAGTGCATGAGTCATAGTGATCCTTTCAAGAGATTGTCCCAATAGAGCCGTGATTCTCTGCAGCTCCTCCAGAGATCCTGCCTCTCTGATTAATTCTGTCATTGGGTCTTACTCTTTTACACTTTTGGATAATGAACGGTGTCCGCTGTTTATGTTTAAATGTGTAAAACTCGACTGGTTGCACTTGATTTTATTCAGGGGTACCAAAGTAAATAAGTCACACTTCAGTTTTTTTGTTTTTTTTTTATCATTTTTTTCTCCGAAGAGTTTTTTTTTGCGGCGCTAGTGGCTCGCATTTACCGCGACAGTGGGCTGACAGGAAGGGGGAAGGAGAGGAGGAAGACATGCGGCAAAGGTCGCCGGGACAAGGAGTCGAACCCGCGACGTCCGCGTCGAGGACTAAGGCCTCAAAACGTGGGGCGTGCTAAACCCCTGCGCCACCACAGCACGCCCCACACTTCAGATTTTAATAGTGAAAAATTTAAAAAATTTTCCTCCACTTCAAAGCACTACTTTGTGTTGGTCTATCACATACAAATTCTAAAAAAATACATTGAGGTTTATGGTTTTACTTTTACAAAATATAAAAAGGTTCAGGGGATTTGAGTTGTTTTTCAGGCCTAAATGTACCAATGATTCTTCTGTGTTTTGCAGGACTGCCTGGTTTATCTTCTGAACAGGGAGCAGCACACAGTGGGTCAGGAGACCCCGTCAGCCCGCCCCAACATATGCCTCTTCTCACCCGACATCCTTCCCCTCCACTGCCGGTTGCGCCGAGTCCCAGCACCACATCATCATACCAACAGCAACAAGGGAGACGATTTGGCAGAGAGTCACCGTTTCTGTGTAGCTGTTGAGCCTGTACTCAACGCCACTGTGCTGGTGAACTTTTCCCGCTGTGAGCGCACAACGACGCTGCGACATGGCGACCTTCTCTCCTTTGGAGCACATTACATCTTCCTCTACAAGGACCCCACTGGCGCCAAGCCCCTGCCTGCTCAAACCTTGGCACGGCTGCGCACGTTGGGGCAGCTTTATGATTCAGGGGTAGAGGAGGCGGAGGATGGGACTCAGACTTGTAAAATGTGCGGTTCTGTACTGAAGGACAAAACCGCACAAGTGGTTAGTGTCCCAGCAGTTAGACGCAGCTTCAAGCCACACCTGGTGAAACCTCGCAGTGTTGGGATGGTGTCAGGAGGTGAAACAGCAGGACGAGGAGGAGGAGGTCAAAAAAGAAAGCTACAGCTGGAGTTTGACCAAGCTCATGAGGACCAGCTGTTGAATAGAATCGTCTCTCTCATTGAACCTGGAGGTCAGTACCTTTAAAAAAATCATCTCAATATAAATGCAGAGCTACTCCAGTGTTCTGCCGCCCAGAGAAGCACAATTCTAGAATTTATCACTCATGTATAATTGATAATAATGATGATACTATTTATTAATACAATTATAATAATTAAGTTGTATTATGTCTAATTAATTAGATTATTAACATGTTGCTTTAAATGATCCAAGTATATGCCCTAAGAAATCCTAGATTTTATATTTTTTAGTTCTGTTGTATTGAACAGATTTTCAAACATTATTACTAGATAATTCTCACAATACTCGCACCATAATGTGGAAAGAAATATCTGATGCTATTAATGAATCCTGTGATTTGTGAAATCTGAGATTATGTCTAATATGAAAATGTGTTATTTTTTGAAGAATTCTACTCTGAGGTTTGGATAGTTTGGAGACTAAAATTATTGCTGTATAAAACACAGATTAGAAACACATTTTTTTAGAATTTTATTTATTTATTTTATTTTGTTTAAGCACAACATATGACTTAGCTTATTTATTTATTACAAATATATTTGTATTTATAGTTTAATATATCAAATATATTCTGTTTCCCTAGAGGGTGAATCAGTCTATATTTGATACCAATATTGATACAAATTTTGATGATCGATGATGGCAGCAATTACTTTGACAAAACATAAAAATTTATTATTTGCATCAATAACTTGATTCCAGAAGATGTCAGATTTGTTGTCAGTGTGCATCTCTTCTGTTTATACCAAGTCTAATCATGCCTTACAAGTTGTTGCCTATGTTTTCCTGCCCTGCAGAATAGAAAAAGCAAACCTCTGATTTTTAAACAATTAGTTCTGTTTAATGCTAAAACAGGCTCCAGCAAAGAAAGTTATAGAAAGTCAAATATACAAGTGACATCTCTCTAGTGTCAGCGTGGTTGATGTCTTCCTCTCTTAAAAAGACAGGAGTCATACAGTATTTGTCAACAGTTAACTGTATGCTCCCATTTTATCAACTATATCACTTTATTCTCATGTAGGAAAAGTTTGTCTGTGTCTATAAATATTGTGATGATTACATTATGAATGTGTAGATTGGATATACACCTCAACATGAAAATAAGTCAATAGTATTTTTTTCAACTGGTCTTTTAAAATTTCTGCCCCCCAGGAGATGACCATAAGCTGACTCCTGCCTACCTACTGTGTCTGTGCATACAACACTCTGCATCGACCTTCCCTCCTGGCAGCTTTGGCAAACTGCTGCTTAAGATCGTCCGTCGAATCCAAACCATTGCATGGGTTGGTGTCAGTACATGGACTATTCTTTTGGTGAAATTGTACATTGGTTATCTCAGATTAGAGGAATACCCTGATAGGCTAGCATTCAACATGCTTTATATTAGCATAGTTTGAATGCTAGTATAGTTTGATCTAGGATTCAAACTATACTAGATCCTAGTGTGTTTTTGTTTATTACATGTTTTTCCCCATAGAAATTTCTCTGTACCTTAACTGATCATTGTAGTTGAAACCAGAAGTTTACATCCACATGTTCTCCTCTGAGATGTTTCCTCTTATTTGCACCATAGGTATTTCATTAAATGAAGTTGTTGTTGAGCATTCACTGACTCTGGTTTAGGTCATGCCTCCGCTGGTAGAGATGAGACGGAAAGTGGCCAATGTTATGTCAAACCTAGATTAATGGAGGTTTTAATCAAATTTTAGCATGCATATAGAAATCATTGAAGGCGTCTTTCAAATCTTAGTGAGAACACACATTAGGTTACTAAGCAGTCATAAAGGCCATAAAGTTACTGTAATGGCAAAAAAGGTTTTAGCTATTGGTTACAAAGCAAATCTTTGAGTTTGTAGTGCAATGATTCAACTGGGAAATATAAAGCTGCAGAGTTTGTATTCAGAATAAAAGCTCATTGTTTGTCATGCATCAATTTAAAACAAATATCCTTTGGGAAATTTGATGATCAAATTTTAGAGTTACTAGTTAAACATAGCAAAAGTGTCATACAGGCTTGCAAAGGCATTTATGAAAAATTTAATTATGTAAATTCAGTATTATGAGTCTGCCAGGCTTTTGTAAATGTCAATGATGTTTCTTTAGAAAGCTTGCTAAGGCATTAAAAGAAGTGTAATTCACCTATTCAGATCCTGCAAGTTTAATGGGAACTTAATTGATGTGTGTTTCTGTGTGTGTGTGTTACTTGCAGGAGAAGACAAAGGAGCTGGCTCAGAAGCAAGCTCAGCAGTGAGTATCGCTTTCTAACACACTGCATAGAAGGAAATAATGTGTACTTATGTGTTCCTGTCTGTATGCTGTTGTTTGTGTCACTGTGTCTTCATAACAATGTAACGCGTCACCTTGCGTGTGTGTAGTCAGGACCCAGCCTCCTTGTCTTTACTCAGCATCTCAGACCTGATCCCAGACCTGCAGACCATCTTCTTCTGGATGTCAAACTCAATTGAGATCCTGTACTTTATCCAGCAAAGGGCGCCAGCCTACACACACAGCATAGAGGCGCTGCAAGGTAACACACCATATACTCAGTCTGAATAATGAGTGGAAATGGCCTGGCTGAGGAGACTCACAGACATGCAGCAGATATGACACATCTGTACACATCACTTTCCTTTTTCCTCCAACCTCTTAAAGGTTCCTGTGTCTCTTGTCATCTCTGTCCAGGGTCAAAGGAGTCGTTGTTATCGGCGACCATAACAGCCAATGAAGAGGCTATGACTATCTTGGAGGAAGTGATCATGTACACATTCCAGCAGTGTGTCTATTATATCACTAAGGTTCTCTGTCACTATTGCTTTGCCACTATATTCTTTACGTTTTAAAAATTGAGCTGGTTGCAAAACATAAATTGTCCATATTATCCTTGTATTGAACATATCTGAAATAAAAGTGGTGCATCTGTAGATTGAGATCATCTTGATCATGTCACATGTTTGTTTGTGTGTAGGCTCTTTATGTGGTGTTGCCTGGTTTATTAGACTGTAATCCATTCCCAGTCGACACCTCTGAGCCCTGCTGGAAAGGAGGTGTCGGGTTTCCTGAACCTGTCCGCAGTGTCCTGCAGGTAAGCATCCGAGTTATTCAGTAGACTTAGACTTACTTTATTGCCATTACACAGACACCACATTGAATTTTGCAACAAAATGTCATAAATGTAGAAGTGTGCAGGTATTAGTCAGAGCTAAAGTGCCAATTATGGTGATGTTGAACTTGAATGAATTTTATACCTTACATTTTCCTTGCAGAAGTTCTAATATTTTGAGAAACAGTTCTCACAACTATAATTGACAATTTTTTTTTTTGTCAATTTAGGATTTTGATATCTCTGTCTGTCTGTACGTACGTACAAAGAGGGACTGGAGCTCACTGAGAATTATTGAGCTGAGCTTTTATTGAGAAAAAGCTGAGGCAAACTCACATTTTGACACCCACTGTTTCTTCATTAAAGTTTATATAATAAAGGCTGACAATTAATCCATGAGATCCTGCATTTTTTATATTTTTCAAGTTTGTTTTTTAGCTGTTAGGCTTCTGGTTTAGCAGCTGTTGTTAAGAACAATCTGAGAAAATCCTTATATCAAAGATGTAACTGTATTTTATAAATGGAAACTTCCAAAAGTACAGTTGTAGCAGATTGGAGATTAGTGGGAGATCGGATCAAGGGTATACAATCAGGTGTTCTGCAGCTGCAATCATCGACAACCACTTCTTTGATAGTGGTTGATAGTGGTTCCACTCTGAAGCAGAATTAAAAACTCTTGAACTCTGAGGAAATGAAACAAACAAAACAAATACACATATTCTAAGGAAGCACAGCACACAACTGTGCCTACTTTCTTTCAAACTGAAAATTGGTTAATGATCAACATCTTTGTGTGTTTGTGGTAGTTTTACTCGTCAAATTCAAGTAAAACTGCTACAAGTGTCTTCAGATCAGAGATCATAGAACAGACTGAATATATATTTTAGAATATGTCACAAAGCATCAGTGGTATTGACATTTCTGTTCTAAAAAGTTGGTTTCTTTGTGTCTGCAGGTTTTTCAGAGTGCACAGGAGCTTCTGCATGGTTATCTGGTTCACCCAGAGATCCAGGCTCAGATGTTTGCTTACCTCTTCTTCTTCTCCAACGTTTCACTTCTTAACCAGTTACTGGACAAAGGTAAGACAAAAAATAACACCCACAGTCCCACACTCCTGTGTATTAGAGATCCTTACTAGTGTGCATAGTTGTTTAGTGTATGTGAGTGTGTGCCCTTTAGTCCTTGCCAGCATTTTGACAGGGAGTATCAAAGATTTGTCCTCTGTGCCCTTCTCCTATCTGCATTCTGTTTCCCCTCCTCCTCAGCTTTCTCCCCCTCCTCCCTCGTTCTTTCCATCTGGCCATCAGGGGGTTTGACAAAGAAGAGCAGAGGTAGAGTTGAAAAAGTGGCAGGGTGAGGGCCTGGGTTGAGTTGTTATGATGACCTTGCTAATTGTGTATTACTGGCTTCAAGTACACAAACGATATTTACCACCAGCAATTTTTAACATTTCCAGACAACTCACCTTATATCTTTTGTCACACACACAAGCACACTATGAATTATGCCATATGTCTTCATTAACTGGTGAGACAGGTGAGATCACGTGACTGGGAAAGGGAGAAGGAGAAATTCCTTTACCATCTCCTCCCCAACTCCATCTCATCACTCCCCATTTTGCTGGCAGCTTTTCTCCCTACCTCCTCCCTCCTTCATACCCTCTTCCGTCACTCATTGATATTTCATTGCTGATGGTGTCCATGGAAACAAGGGAGTGAGTTTATGGCAGGTATTGCTGACGTTTGCACCAGGCACTCTACAAGGCTCACATTCACACAATAACTCCTTCAGAGGCCCCATAAACAGTTCACATTGTGTTACATTGCAGATCAGGATAGAGTGTGTGTTTAGTTTGACTTGCTTGATTGGGTTATCTAAATGTGTGCATGTGGGTCTGAGTGCAAACAGTTGTTCTAAAACATTATCCCACCTTGACGAGATTCTATGTGATGTCTTATCTGTATGAGATCCTTCATCCCAACATAGATTACTGTATGCCCAGACATAAGCCTATTACTTCAAAGAGGGTGTCTCTGTGTGTGTGCATCCAGAACATATGGTGGAGTATTGTAAAGGGTAATGTGTGTGCAGTCAGCAGATAATGCTCACAGTTCATTGTCTGCTTGCAGCTTCCTGCCATGTGCAGTTCCTGCACAGCGTTCTAGATAGATGCATACATAGATACTTTATTAATGCAGAAGAGGGAAATTCACAAATCCAGTAGCACCAACCACAAATGCACCTACAAATATGCAATAAATTTTTTTTTTTTTAAAAAGATACAAAAAAAACCCCATATTAAATACCATGCTATACATATAGTATCAGAGAGTATTAAAAAGTCAAAGTGTTCTGGGAACAAAGGATCTGATCCACTCAGTTCTGGAGAGCAGTCAGCATAAGCACCAGGCTTTGTTACAGCTGCTTTTCTGGCTGACCAGGAGGCTGTGAAGCAGGTGTCTGCTGTTGTCCATTATTGCTTTTAGTTTGGTCAGTGTGGCCGTCTCCACATATGTAATGACATCAGTCTATTGCCAAGCACTGAGCTAGCTTTTCTCTTTTGTTTATCCTGTTGCAAGTATTTCACCAATCAGTAGTTCTGCACTACTTCAAGGAGGGAAAGCAGAAGGTGGGGAATTTCTATCTTCTGAAGTCCAACAATATTTCTTATGCTTTGGAAGTATTAAAGCTTCAGTATGTAACCTTTACTAAAAAAAAAAACGTATTTTTTTTTTTACATATTTGTGTAAATTATCATTATGTCTCGACAGTATAAGATAATCTGTGAAAAAAAATCAAGCTCCTCTGCTCTCCCAGTGTTCCCAGTATTAACTGCAGAGGAAATCCATCAATGTCAGAAACAAGCAATCAGAAGCAGGAGGAGGGTCTTAGTGCTGCCAGTCTCCCTTGTGTACATGCTGCTTACCCTCCCCCTCTATCTCTGCTACGCTACAGCTGGTTCACTACAACGGAGCCTTCCACGATTGCTCAGACTAGTCAGTATGTCTACTGATGATGCCAGGTAAACAGTTTTTCTGCAACAGCAAAGGCACTTCTCCACTAGTTCTCCTCTAACCGGTTCAGTCCCGGTCCACCACTGCCAGATTAATTTCCATTTGCAGATCTGGAGTGGCTCTGCCTGACTGTTCTTAAATTTTTGTACCTACTTCAGGGGTAGTACTCTATATTGTTCTTCAGTACTGAGCACTCAGTCTATTGCACGGAAGTGATTTGATTGACAGCTGTGATTTAGCAGCTCGTCTTTCTGAAGAACAGACAGCAATAAGGAAGAGAGAAACTGTGCAGCTCTGGTCAGCGTTCTGTCGGAGGTTTGCACCGAAAGTGTGAAACAGCAGAACAATAGTTGCTGTCAGAATAGTTTTCAATGTGACTCACTCTATATCCAGCAGTGTTGTATAAAGTACTCAAAAAATGTACTTAAGTAAAAGTACAAATACACAGACAAAAATGTACTCTAGTAAAAGTAAAAGTACCACATTAATATTTTTACTTGAGTAAAAGTAAAAAAGTACTGGCTTTTAAAAATACTTAAG
>CAEFZX010001626.1:0-44258 GCA_903066825.1 Alfaro cultratus | reverse complement strand
ACCTGAGTCACTATTTGTCCTGCTGTACTTTGTATTTTTTTTCATAATCATTTTTCATTTTCTCCCGTTCTAATCCAATGACTCGGGTCGCAGTGCTGATCTCTGCAATTTGAAGCCTTCAGTTCATATTGATGATTAAAATTGTTATTTTACAGTACAGTAGTTATTTGTTTAAAAAAAAAAAGTTCATGCAGTACTTTTATTTGTTAAACAAATGCTTGGGCCTGTAAAAAGGTTATAGAAGCCAAATATGTGCATTTTTGGCTTTCGGCCACTAGGTGGGGCTGTGGCCTCCACTACATAAATCACCAGCTGACTGATTGCTGACATGCGGTGAACCCGGAAGGCTATATAAGTTTTTAATCGTTAGCGCGGAGTCATTGTTAATAATGTTACAGTGTATAAATTGGAATAAATAGAAACTTCACAAACGGTTCTTCTGACTATAGTGTCATCCAACAAAATAAGACATTTGGGAATATATATACACTTGATTAATAGATACAATTTTAGCCGCGGTAGCGCGTCATAACAAACCACCGGATCAACGCTACGCTATTGCTAAATGAAATTGGCTATTATAAGGTTTTGTTCTTTGGTTTCAATGTATTATGGAGTATTTCATTGTATAATAATTGAAGAAAAAAAAAAAGGTTTCTACTTCACGGATTTCGCCTATCGCAGGTTCTTTTAGGAACGTAACCCGCGAAAAACGAGGGTTCACTGTAATCCAAAAAATAATCCTCAGATCAGCCCTACAGTCTGAGCTTTCACGTGTTTTTACTAAAGTTATGCTGCTGTTGCTCTTTAGACAATAAAATATATATTTTCTTATTCAAAGTGGAAGTTAATTATTTGTTCATCTGGTTCAGATTCAGGTCTATTCCAATTCTCAGTAGCCTTGTTTAATCTATTTCTCTAGGGTTAAATAAAAAATCAGAATATGCAATCACTAATCAGGCCCTGATTAGTGATTGCATATCTGAGAGACATGCAATGTGATATCTCTTTAAAGAGACCTAAAGTCTCTTTAATTCAACAGAGGTCCAGTCAACTGATGCTTGTAGTCTCGTACTGAGTGAAACAGAGATTTGTTTGTATTAAATCAGTTTGTAGCAGGAACAGAAACGGAGTGAATAGTTTATCTATTCACTGTAAAGCCGAACTCTGGATCCTTCATCTGACCCGACTGAAACTTGGTGCCAAGGCAGAACCGGCTTGTTTCAAAGTAAAAGCTTTAAACAAGAGTTTTTGTCAGAACTCTTGTCTTCCTCATTCCAGGAACTCAGCCTGTTGTAATGATGTGAGCGGCGGTCAGACCAGTTTCTGTCTCTCAGCTGAACGATGATTCCACTTCCTGTTTGCTGCCTCAGCCTCAACTCTGCTGATCCAGCTGAAATGTGCCACAGATTGCCCTTTGACCTTCTCCAGTGGGCAGCTTGTAGCCCTGGAGCTTCATTAAGGCTCGTTTGCTTCATGAGTTTTGTCGTTTCTGTCCGCGCTGCCTCAGCGGCCTGCAGCTCCAGGCCGTCAGGAGCCTTTTGAAGACCGGAAAGGTCAGACTGCAGGTCAACCGCTGCGCTTAATGTTGCTGAAATTAGCGATTAGCGTGTTTTGAAGTGAGAGAAAGTTGAGCCGCGAGGGAGAAAAGTCACAAGTCATGCAGTCACGATGTTTTATAGTGAAGAAGAAGAAGCTTGGAGGACTGAAGGCGGTTTCTCCTCAATGTTCAGCTGGTTTCACTTTTAACCCCTGAACTCCTGAAATGGAGGAAAAACGTTGAAGTGGAAGATTCTTCCAGAGAGAAACCGGACATCTGTTTGCCTGCTGGTCACTCTGCAGATGTGTGTGTGTGTAGGTGTGTGTGTGAAGGGAGGGGTCAGAGAACAGTGAAGGCCAGATGGCCCTCCTCCCCCTCCGCCTCCTCCTCTTCCTCGTCTTCCTCCTGCTCCTCCGCCTCCTCCTCTTCCTCTTTCTCCTCCTCCTCCTCCTCCTCCTCTTCCTCCTCCTCTTCCTCCTCCTGCTCCTCCTCCTCTTCCTCTTTCTCTTCCTCCTCCTGCTCCTCCTCCTCTTTCGCCTCCTGCTCCTCCTCCTCCTCCTCTTCCTCTTTCTCTTCCTCCTCCTCTTCCTCTTTCTCCTCCTGCTCCTCTTCCTCCTCCTGCTTCCCCTCCGCCTCCTCCTCTTCCTCCTCCTGCTCCTCCTCCTCCTCTTTCTCCTCCTGCTCCTCCTCCCCCTCCGCCTCCTCCTCTTCCTCCTCCTGCTCCTCCGCCTCCTCCTCTTCCTCCTCCTCCTCCTCCTCCTCCTCCTCTTCCACCTGCTCCAGGCTGCTCTTCACCTCCGTCACGTTAAAGGCAGATGAACCGTCAGGTCTTACAGAAATGAAGTTAATATTTATAGAAATGCATGTTAGGGTCTGGTGACATGGAAGTATAAACGTTTAGTACCATGTTTTGTAGTATTTTTCTATTCACATCAATAACAAAAAATGATGATTAAAAGGTATTTAAATCAGCCTCAGGCTATTTTAGAGGAAGCATGTCTGTGGCTGCATATCTGTCTAGTCAAAGCCTGACAAACACAATAATTACTCCTAAAAACAATTTAGAAATAATGTATAGCTGCTTACAATCATATTTTTAAAAATATTATTTATTTCTTCTTTCATCGTAAGAAAGAAAAACTAGAGGTCTCAATCATGACTTTTAGTTTTTAGAGTATTTATGGATTATAATTTACAGTTTATTGTTGGATGTTATTATGGTAACTGCCCTGGTCCAGGGGTTCCCAAGCTGCGGCCTGGGGCCTAATTGCTGTCCCTGGACTGATTTTATTTGGCCCTGCATAAAATTCATGAATAGTACATATTTGCTGCACCGATACATGAGGCTGAGGCAAAATCTTATTTTTAATTTGGACCAAACTATTAACTTACCAACCAGCTTAAAGTTTATTTATAAACTTTTAAAACCCTTTTATTCTTTCTTTTAATCTGATTAATTTATTCAGTCCTAAACTGGACAGAGGAAGGTTACTGTACTCAGGAGCAAGTCTTTCTCTCTCTCACTGTTTTGCAGCCTGGATGAACTGACTGTGTGCGTGCGTGTGTGTGTGTTTGCGTGTGTGTGTGTGTGTGTAGTCGCTCTCAGGCCAGATAACGCTCTGACACACGTTCTGCCTCTCTGCTGTTCATGAATGCAGAGACAAATCCCACAGGGATCAATAAAGCAGCACATTACTCCTCTTTATTGTTGACATAATGGAGGCGATATGAAACAGAACCGCCTGGTTTGGAGAGGCCGGCGGGTTTCCGCTGGTTCTCCTGCAGTATTCACACCCCTCCAACTGCAACTTCTCATTCATCCTCCTTCACACAGCTACCCCCAAATAAAACCCAGGACGACAAACTGAGTTTTAATGCATCATTATGACGCCACATGACCAAGCAGAAACACACACAGACGGGGTTAGTTCCTGGTTGGTTGGTTGGTTGAGCCGCCGTCTGCCGCCGGCTCGGCACAGAGAGCCATTGTTCCGTTGGTTTATTGGGGTTTAGGGATATTTATTGGCTTGTTTTTGGATTATTTATTTGGGCCTGAATGTGAAACACCAGAATAAAGCTGAATAGATGAAAGTCCTGCTTTCAAATGTGATTTCAGAATGACGGCATGGAGCTGGGAGGGTGTTTTCCCTGCAGCCCAAGTATTTTAATGAAAGTCATGCATGAAGCCTCAGAGGACACGACTCGGGACAAATACTGACATCTCTGTCTCCTTCTGCATTCTGAGACACAAAACCTAAAACATATTCATTTGTAGCAGAAACTTGATCTCTGGGTCTGAACAGTCCCAGCAGAACTCAGAGGAAAACCCAAAGAAATGTTTCTCTGAAGTCCTAACGCCATCACTGGAGGAAGCAACATCAGGAACATTATTTCCTTTTTTCTGTTCCAGGAACCATCCGTCCGGTCCGGAGGACCTTCTACGACCCGGCCTCCGCCCCGGGTCAGGGCTGGCAGTGGGAGTGGGAGAACGACGCGGGAACATGGACGCCGTACGACATGGAGGTGGCCATCGCCATCGAGAGCGCCCACAGCCGCCAGCAGACCTGCCTGGACCTGACGCCGCTCGGCTTCTGCTACCTCATCGACTTTAAGAACATGACGCAGGTCAGCAGACAGGAAGTGTTGGGAGTGTCCTGCTCATTGAACAGATCTGGTTCTCCAGCTTGATTTGGACTCAGATTCTAATAAATATCTCCAGCAGCAGGATAGATAAAAGATCAGATTACAGGAGACTAAAATGATCTTGTTTTAATATAGAATTCTGGTTCTGGTGGATCTCTGATGTTTTGAATATCTCTGTATGTTTCACACGTCCAAACTCTTTGATGGACTTCCCTTTACAATCCTCACAAAGCTGCATTAATTAAAGTGTTTTCCTTCCACTCAACTTTCCAGTGATATTGTTGGATCCAGCAAAACCAGTTATTTAATAATCTGAATTAAATTATTGAAATTAAATTAATTCCTGATTCTGACAAATTTTTTGTTTTTTGACCCCCAGGTGAATCGGCAGAGCCAGCGGTGCCGGCGGATCCAGCGGCGCGCCGACCTGGCCTACCCGCTGGTGTCCGGCCCGCTGCCCGTCCCCAAAGGAGGCGCGATGGGAGGAGGGGGTGGCCTGACGGGGGCCCTGCTGGGCGTCGGGGTGTCTGGGGCCAGCATGGGGGTGGGAGGCCCCGTCACCTCTAACGGCGGCCTGCCGGGTCTGGGTCTGGGCCAGCCGTGTTCCTGCCAGCAGTGCATGCTGGTCCTGAGCGTGAAGAGCGGTGCAGGAGGCGCCGGAGGACCAGGAGGCAGCGCATCGGCCATCCAGACTCTGAACAGGCGGGCTCTAACCATGCAGCGCCCCAAGAACTCCGCCCCCCCCGCGTCGCGCCCCCTCAGCCCGTCTAAGTCGGCCACCCTGGGGCGGGGCCTGCAGCAGAGCCCCGCCTACTTCCAGACGCTGCCGCACGGCCTGGCCATCACCAAGAACACGGCGTCACCGCGGAGGAACGCCCAGCTGTTCGCCCAGTCGCTGGCCGCCCTCACCGCCGGCACCTCCTCCATGGGTCTCTCAGCTCCTTCCAGCAGGCCGCCGCCGCCGGCGTTGCCGCCGCCGCAGCCGCCCGCCTCCAACCAGAACCCGCCCTCCATTCCGCCCAAGCTCTCCTCTTCCTCAGCCACAGAACCGGTACCGACCGCCACGCTGATCACCCCCGCCAGCGCCATCACCACACCCCCCTCCCCGGTGCCGTCTCCGTCACCCGCGGTGATGAAGCCGCAACGCACGCCATTGTCGACGGCGGCGTGCCACGCCCCCTTACCGCAGCGGTCCAGCTTGGCCGGGCTGAGCAGACCGGCGCTGCAGAGGATCGCCATGGCGCAGTCCAGAGCGCTCATAGCCTCTGGGTGAGTCAGAACTGAGGAGAAACAAGTTTAAACGCTGCAGTCTCACTCCAGACCAGCAGGGGGTTTAATTGTTGCTGTTTTTGCTATTTGCATAATTTTCCATTTTGCTTCTGCAGCAATTCTCTGTTGCATTTGGGGGGTTTTTGTTTTGGGAGTTTGGGATTTTGTAGTGCGTTTCGCTGTTTGCTGAGCCTTTTTGGACATATCGACCTCTAGAGATTTTATTATAGTTACATTATTATCTATTAAAGGGGCATTTTTATATGTTCTCCGCCCACATGGAGCCATTATAGAACAATCAAGTAACAATGTTACCGAATGTTGTTATGAAAATGCTATGTGTATCAAATATGACCTAAAAGAAAGTTTTGCTTCCTAATTTAAAAGCTCCTGCTTTTTCTGAAACTCCGCCTTAAGGAAGTCACCCCAACATAGCTCCTCTATTAACCCTTTAACGTTTTTACCAGCGTTGCTCTGAGAAGTAGCTCCTATAATGAGTTCAACAGTTCCACCAGCTGTTTGCTAATAGCTGCTGGCTAGTCTGAAGGAGCTGGGTGTGTGCGTGTGTGTATGTGTGTGTCAGGTCCTTCCTCTGTGAGGTGGAAGCTTGGAACCTGCAGCTCAGAGGAGGAGCTGCGCCTCGGAGGCGGGGCTAGGTCCAACCAGGTGCTTTAACAGCTCAGTGGAGATTAAAGTGTTTCTCAGTCATGAAAGAATCAAAGTAACACTCCAGGTTTGTTTCTGATGAGGGACTAGCATTATAAGATGAAGTAAAGCTGGAAGCAGTTGGTTTTACGTGAAACTGGCCCTTTAACATGAAGGGGTTGATGAACCTGAGCAGTTATTGCATCATGCAGATTGTTTCCCTCTATGACGCAATAAGACATGTTAGTTGTGCCTCAGCATGTCCTGACCAGCAGCCAGTCCTGCTGCAGGCCCCAACATGCAGCTGCGCTCCTCTGATGGTGCCGGTCGGGACCAGACGACCCAGATGCTTCCAGCTGCAGTGAAGTGGCTCAGCTGGAGCAGTCTGGTTCTGAACCACAGCTCCAGACAGCTGCAGCTTCCCTGGTCATGTAACCGCTAAACCGGATTTCTCTGAGTCTGTGTAGGATCTGTGCAGCAGAGTTCAAAGGTCAGGATTTCCTCCAGAACCTCAGATCTGTTATGGATCCATGAGGAACATCAGAATGTGTCCTGAGATCCTTCCTGTTGAAACTTTAATGTCTTATTGATGATGCTAGTGGGAGGAAGATGATCCTTATTTTAAAATGACTTCATCATGGTTCCACACAAGGACTCCTTGTGTTTTGTTGTGATGTTTACTGCTAACCTGGATGCTGGATGCACAGCGCCTCCTACAGGTTTGGAGGAGTAGAATGAGCATCTTTTTAGCTCTGCCCCAGAATTTCACCATCAGGAGGTTCTGACGTAACGACGTGGCTCCTCAGTCTGGATCGGATCGGTCCGATAGAAACCACCTGGACTAGTCGACTGTTTCAGTCAGAAACCAGCTGAGAGTGGAAACAGCTCACCGACTCAGATCCACTTCCTGTCACACACCACCTTGGGGACTAGAGCTGCTATGTGAATCCTCCCCACTCTGCTGTCAGTAGGTTGTGTGTGTGTGGGGGTCTGCTCAGTTTTCTGGTGAAATTCCACTCATGACGTGATGCGTTTTGGGTTTCGTCTCTGGTATAGTCAAAGTGCAGTCAGACAGTCAGTAGGGTGCAGCTTTTATTTTTCTAACAGGGCCTTTTCTTCCTCCTCCTTCTCCTGTTTTTCCTCCTCCTGTACCTCCCTCTCCTCCTGGCTCCTCTCGGCCGCCGGGGCCCCTCGGAGCCCCATTGTTGGTCTCCACGGTAACCTTTGTTGGCCGGGCCAGGCCTGGGACACATTAGCAGCACAATGCCCGCCCCCCCTCCAGCCCTGCTTTATATTCTGTCCCTACTCTTCCTCTCCTGTCTGCGTCCTGAAAACACGTCTCTATTGGTCGTCTTCCTTTTTCTTCTTTCGACGTTTTTCCTCGCTGATGCGTCACATTTAATCGACTTCATAAAACGTGATAAGCAGCGATGGATCCGATAGCAACCAGAAGGTCCTGGGTTCGAATCCTGATCTGGGAGTCTTTCTGCAGGCTCTCCCTGTGGATGTGTGGGTTCTCCCTGGGTACTCCAGCTTCCCTCCCCTGGCCCAAATTGACCCCTTCGATGGACCGGTGACCTGTTGACCCCAACACCTCGCCCTATTATGATTTTCTCTAATCAAAACCAGATCAAATGTATTCATACACCCTGTCCCTGATGCGTCTTTAAGGCTGGAGTTCAATTATTCTAGAACAATCCTTACAGGAGATGGACCAATAAATCGACCACCTTGTTCGAATCAGAGTGTCAATCAACTCAAACACTTAGTGTTGGTTTGTGCAGCAAAATTATTATTTGTGCTGCTTTGGCTTTGAAGATATTATCTTCTCTGTTTATTACTCTGTTTATCTGAGTAGACTAACCCACGGCCAATCAGAGGAGAGTTTCCACCATTCTCTGTCTCTGATTGGCTTAGACTCTCAAAAGACTTTCAAACATTTTCCCCTCTTGTGTCTGTATTTAGAATCGGGTTTCATTCTAGATCTCAGAACGGATCAGATCAGCAGATCTCAGATTTTAGGTAAAGATGCAACATTAATTTAAACCTCAGCCATGTATCACTTGGTCCTTATTTAGTCCAGAAGCTGCAGATATAAAGGTCCGGTGTGTTAAACGTCCCACAGCAGTCAGCATGGACACACGCGCGCACGCGCACACACACACACACACACACACACACGGCTTGTTGAGACGTGTGTGTGTGAAATGGGACAGGGACGGGAATAATTTCTGGGTTACAGAGAGCAGACAGTGTTTCTGTTCTACTCAGCATCACTGCTCAAACACACACACACACACACACACACACACACACACCACTGACATGCCAGGGAGGGGGGGGTTATATACAGGGGATGTAAATATATGTAGGAGTCGGGGGGAGGGGGTTGATGAAGAAACAAGTCAGAAAACTGTCAATGATTGATGGTGATGTGGAGCAAAAGATCAGGCCAACTGCAGAGAAACACACACACACACACACACATTGAGCTGTGAAGGCATTTAACACACATTGTCCTTCGCTCTCACACACACTGTAGAAGTAAATATTGGCCTGGAGCAAACGATGTGTGTTTTCTGCTCTGCAGAGGGGGATGATGGGACAGAGGGAGGGGCCGTGGGAACACGGAGACACCTGTTGGTTCTGCAGCTTCAGGCCAGCAGGGGGAGCTGAAGCTGCAGAGAGGGTCGGTTCTGATCCGTTAATCATTCATTAATGAGAAGCGTCAGAGAGGATCTGGGTCCTAACCAGAACCCAGAGTTATTGCTGCTCCAGCTGCTGGGTCAGAACCCGGACGGTGTCTAAGTCCAAATGCAGCTCAGAGATTCATCCTGATCCGGTTCAGAGCTGCAGAACCTCCAGAAAACGTTCTGAAGGAATCTGTCAGAGTTTCTCTGCTTCTGCACATCAGAACTAATCAGACAAAGTTCCAACATCCCTCAGTAACGGTTGCCTCACCGTTACCGTGTTGTGTGAAAGAATGTGTGTGGGAGTGTGTGTGTGTGTTATTGTCTGGTGCCTAAAGGAGTCCAGCTGATGTCCATTTGGACTCCAGGGAATCGGAGCAGCAGCTCCTGGGAGGAGGAGTGGAGGAGTGCGTGCGTGCGTGCGTGCGTGCGTGCGTGGGCGAGCGTGCGTGCGTGCGTGCGTGCGTGCGTGCGTGGGCGAGCGTGTGTCTGGGGAGGGGATTTGGAGGGGTTGAGGGTCCATTCATGTCCCCGTCCCCCAGGCAGAGGGGCCCGCAGTTCGTCTCCTTCTGAACGTCCTTTATTATGTGCTTATGAAGCACAGGGGGAATGAGAGATAAACAGAGCATTTACAAGAACATTGAACGCACCGTTTGGTTTCATAGGAACATTGAATGCAGCACCACAGCAGCCTGACCCGGTCCAGTAGCCTGGAGTCCAGATCTGAGCCAACACACTCACTCCTCTCGCCATGTAGATCTGTGGAGCAGGTTGTGGAGTGATCCACAGAGTGATCCACAGAGTGATCCACAGTGGGATCCACAGTGGGATCCACGGAGTGATCCACAGTGTGATCCACAGCTTGATCCACAGTGATCCACAGTGTGTCTGTGTGCTACGTGCGCTCTGTGCGCTTTCAGAGGATGATGATGGTGTTGGTGACGGATCAGGTAATCCTCTGGCTGACGTCTGTCTCTGAGCCGATGGAAACTCCCAGGATTAGCTCTAAAAACGCCTCTGGAAGTCGTTCTCATCAGAGGAGTGAGTGGTTCTGCTTCCGTGGTGATCGGCCCGGTTGAGCCGGTCTGTTTGTGGCTCCCCGCCTGTTGAACTGGGTTTTAGATGTTGGGAATGACGGTCATCAGTGTTTGTCTGTGAGTTTCCTCTGGAGTCCACCAGCCTGGGAGCAGTGGGAATGCTCTTCAATAACCGCCGTGTGTTTTCTCCCGCAGCGTTCCCACCGTGCCAGTGAAGAACCTGAACGGGTCCAGCCCGGTCCACCCTGCGCTGGCCGGTAAGAACCACCCAGCTGGTTTCATCGGATCGCAGAGCGAGCCGAGGGCCGGATCCGATCCGCTCTCCACTCTGTTTCAGGGATCACTGGGATCCTGATGAGCGCCGCGGCGCTGCCCGTGTGCCTGACCCGGCCGCCCAAGCTGGTGCTGCACCCCCCACCCGTCAGCAAGAGCGACATCAAGCCGGTACCGGGCTTCAACCACTCCTTCAGGAAGACCACCAAGAAGCAGGTCCGCAAAGGTAATCTCCGATGACCTGGCAACCGCTGCTCAGGTCATCATCATCATCATCATCATCATCATCAGCAGCAGCAGCATTACACTGAGTGATGTGTTTCAAATGTTTTCTGTCATCATCTGAACATCCTGGTGGAAGGAAAACTGTTAGGAAAGTTTGCAGGTTTCTTTAGCTGAAAGTCTTAATCATCAAAATGAACAGAAAAACTTTATATAATATAATGTACATTAGAAGTAGGCAGATCAATAATATCAATATCAAATTGATATCAGTATCAGATCGATAATAATGTGGTAAGAGCCATACTTTAGTTTCGGATTCCCTCTTAATTTTGTTTTATTTTTGTATTGTAGTCTCTCAACCTCTAAAAAGATTTTATTTCATTTTTCTCTCAAATGATCATTTGGAAAAATACACACAAATATTGTTGATATGTTTTTAAAATATTTTGTTAGAAGTATTGGCATCAGCTTGATATCAGTTTGATACCAGAAATATACAGTATTACTCACTGGTATAAAACCCTCTGTGTGTAAAGAGTCGAAACTGATGTTTGATGGAATTAAATGAGTAAAATTAATGAATTTGTTGATGATACTGTGATTTAATGAGCTGTGTTGATATTTCTGTTGAAGCCTGTTGAAACATCAGTCTTTTCAAATCCTCTGCATTAAATTATGTGAAATCTGTAAAAAAGTTTGATTTACACTTTCCCTCTTAATTTCTTGTGTTTCTGCAGGTAAAACTCCAGAGGAGGTTGTGAAGAAATACCTGCAGAAAGTAAAAAGTCCTCCAGAGGAGGTGAGTCCTGCCTCTGACTGCCACTGCTGATGAATCTGTGACGATACTGCAGACTAAAGTTGGTCCTGTGGGTCTCTTCCAGGACTGCACCATCTGCATGGAGCCACTTGGGGGCCCGTCCGGGTACAAAGGTCCGGGCGTTGGACCCGTCTCCAAGGCAGAGTCGGTGGGTCGGCTCGCCCAGTGCGGACACCAGTACCACTTCCAGTGTCTGGTGGCGATGTACAACAACGGCAACAAGGACGGCAGGTTGGTCCAGTACCGGGTCCAGAACCAGGCCTAAGGTCTCTGAGCGGGAAAATAACCCGACTTCCTGTCTCAGTCTCCAGTGTCCCACCTGTAAGACCATCTACGGCGTGAAGACCGGCAACCAGCCAGCCGGGAAGATGGAGTACCACGTCATCCCCCACTCCCTACCGGGTCACCCCGACTGCAAGAGCATCCGCATCATCTACAACATACCGCCGGGGATTCAGGTACCGACCTGCGGCTCACTCCGCTTGCTAACGTGCTGCCATCAGACACTAACGGGGAGATTTTCCTCCAGGGACCAGAGCACCCCAACCCGGGGAAGCCCTTCACTGCCAGAGGCTTCCCGCGACACTGCTACCTCCCAGACAGCGAGAAGGGACGCAAGGTAACAACACCTGCCTTTATTTATACCGGTACTTATGATGCGTTACCATGGAAACAAAGATCAGAGAGACAAGAAAGATTATCCCCTACTCTAACGTCTGTGCCTGACTTTCAAACCAAATGGCCAGAAATAGGTTTAAAGAGGAGCAGCAGAAGGAAAGGAGGCGGATTAGCAGAGCTAGCTAACAGCTGATGATGTCATCATGTTGCTGTGGAATATCTGCCTGGATACTGAGATGTTAGCATGATATGAGGGTCACGTTAGCAACAGTCTTCAGTCAGAGGCCTCTTCAGATTGGCTGTAAGACTGACTGCAGAGAAACTCGGATGAGTTCCGAGTTTGTTGGAACGAACAAAGTATTTCATTAAATGTTTAATGTGGGTCCAAACTGGGTCGTCAACAGAACCATGATCCAAACACAGCAGCAAATTAACAACAAAACAACAGAAAGACAGAAGAATCAAAGAATCTCCAGGTCGTTGCAAAACGAGGCGGTAACGGCGGCTCTGCTGACGCGGCTTCTCTCCGACCCGTCTGCAGGTTCTGAGGCTGCTGCTGGTGGCGTGGGACCGCCGGCTCATCTTCTCCGTCGGAACGTCCAGCACCACAGGAGAATCCGACACCGTCATCTGGAACGAGGTGCCGAGTCCGCGCAAACCTCCGAGCTAAACATGCTAACCACGCTAACCATGCTAACCGAGCTAACAACGGGATGTCATTCTTCACTTTCAGGTCCACCACAAGACGGAGTTCGGGTCCAACCTGACAGGCCACGGTTTCCCCGACCCGGGTCACCTGGACAACGTGTTAGAGGAGCTCCGAGCTCAGGGCATCACAGAGGAAGATGCACTGGTAGAGAAGTGAGAGAGGAAGAGGAGGAAGACTCTCTGCCAGCACTTAGGAGGAGTTGAGGAGGACAGCGACCGAGTTCTTCAGAGACAATAACGCTGGCTTAGCCTTTCAATGCAAGTTTCTCCAAATCTTTTAAACCAGCGAATCAAACGAGTAGTAGGGGGGAGGAAGAGGATGTAAAGGAGGAGGAAGAGGAAGCTTGTGGGTCTAGGTACTAAACAAGAGTGAGAATGAATGGGTACTAACATCTAGAACAGCAACAAGTTAACTTTACTGAATGGACGAAGAAAAAGTTGGTAAAAAGCAGCAAAAACTGGAAGGAAGAAGATGGAGGAAGAGGCGGAGAGAGGGAGGAAGAGGAGGGGAAGTTGAGGAGGAAGAGAGAGATGGTGTATGAATGTAGTTTAGGATAGCAGTAGAGTCACATAACTTGTGTGGTACGTTCAGGTGCCAGAGGGACCAACAGATGGGCTGGCTTTGTTTAATCTGTGGTGAGGTGGCGCCCCCTGGTGGGCAGCTGGAGCAACGCGGTCCTCACCGTTTCCTCATCACTTCATTCTTCGCTTTGATTCAGAGGCTGGAGGTCCGTGTTCATGATTGTTCTGTGAAGATCCTGAAGAACCGAGCCTCCGGGTCGCAACTACGTTTATGTCTTTATTGCTCTTAGTCATATCAGTCGGTACCGACGCTCGCTGTTTTCTCCTGACTGTCATTGAATGCTTCCTTCTGTTGAGGTGAACTCAACCAAACCTGGCGGTGTGTTCACAGCCAGGTTAGGAGGGAGGGTCCAAATGGTTCTGTTAGCATTCAATGTCAGAACTTCACTCATGTCATGTTTGATTGTTTACTACAGAAATTTAAAATATATTTTCATCCAGTAGCTGCTTTTCTCCATTACAAAAAGTGTCCAGGAACTAAAAATGTTCTGACATTTTTCTATAAATTATGACCTTATTTGGCAACTGAACAAGTGTAACAGCTGTTAATTTGATCTTTCTTGGTGAGGATAAAATATTTACCTGTTTATCAGAGTAAAGATCAAAACTGGTACGATAGAAATTGTGACTTTTTTCCTCTAGGTGCATTGAACGCAGCTTTGTATCAACAGACGGTCTACTGCTTCTGATTGGCTGCCAGGTTTTAAGCTCGACCAATGAGAACACTTGTAGATGCACTTTTTATCCCAGCTGTTTGAACCTGTGAGGTTCTGTTAATGACCCAGGCTATATCATCATCATCATCATCATCATCATCATCATCATCTCCTACCTGATGCTGGTTGTCCTAATGATGGTTCTCCCTCCACTCTTAACATCTTTATTACATTTTTTAGCTGCATATTTACTTTTTAGTAGCATTTTATTGACACTATTATAGAATAAATTGCCTTTTTTCTTATTTTGTACATTTATGTTGTATTAATTATCCTGTTTTTTATGTTACCTTTTGTTTGCGAAGACAGTATTATTAAATACGGCGTCTTTTCTTCTCTGTGTACAGAAATGAAGCTGATTTGCATCTTTTCTTTGGAAAAGGAATTTCATGGTAGACTTTTATCTGAGTGTGACTTATAATACGTTTTTCTAACTGAAAGCTGCAGCTGTGTGTTCATGCTGTCAGTCTCTGTCGTGATGCTGGAAGCATTTAAACTTAGTTTTAAAAACTTTTCCAGAATCACCTCATTTGTCATCAATGTTTTCTTGCTCTTTGTTGAACGCACGACTTTTCCTTCTGAGCGTGTTCAGTGTGAGGCCAGATGGGATTCAGAAGAAGAAGATTACAGCCTCTGGAAAAACAGATAATTTGCTTTTTTTTCTCAGACGTCCAACTATAAACTCACTTGTCTTTAATTTTAGTTTTCTCATTTTAATATGGGGAAAACATTCTCGGAATTGTGAGGTGAATTTCATAATTGTGTTTTTATTTTTCAGTGGCCCTAATCTTCTTCTGTAACTTCACAGTGTGATTTATTTTTTTGATTTGACACCATCATGTCTCATCCCCACTGAACTCTCCTCACCAGTAAATGTGTGGATTACTGTGGGCCCTCGGTGGCATCTGCTAGTGCAAGGAGAGACGAGATTCTGGGTGCTGATTGGAAAGCATGAAAACATGTTAAACAAAAAAAAGTGTAAATATGGCATAAATAATTGCTGGAGTATGAATGATTAATACAAGAAGAAAAATAAAGAACGAATGAAATTTAAACCTCTGTCCTGTCATCTATCGATACCGTGAAATAAAAGTAAAACTAAACTGAGAAAATGCAACAGGCTGAACTGAGGACTGAGTTGCCCTGTGAAATACGTCACGGTGTCTGTCAGCCAATAAGCTCCCTTCGATAGCTCAGTTGGTAGAGCGGAGGACTGTAGAGGCATCTGCCAGTAATCCTTAGGTCGCTGGTTCGAATCCGGCTCGAAGGAGGCGACTGTTTTGTCATTTCTTGGGAAAACGACTGCAGCATAAACTGAGCCCGAAGTTAATCGAGTTTCAGGCAAAAAAACCTGTTGAAATACGTTTATTATTGCTTATTTATTTCTTATTATTGTAGCCTTGCAACGACATTTCTTTCAATTTGTACATTTTTAATTGAATGTACAATTGAATGACAATAAACAAAAAATTAAGAACAACGAAATGGAAAAGTGCTGGAAAGAAACAAATTTTTTAAAGCTCAGAACAATGGATTAATTTGTTGAAATACTTTCCTTATGCTGCTCGTTTAAAGGGTTAAGAAGAAACTGAAAATGGCTAAAGGAACGTCCACTGATCTCCTCACCACTTAGAGAAAAACTGATTTTCGAGAAAACAACAGTTCCCTGACCGGGAATCGAACCCGGGCCGCGGCGGTGAGAGCGCCGAATCCTAACCACTAGACCACCAGGGAGCGCTGAGCGAACCGAGACATCATTGAAATTTATACTGGAGCCAGACAGTGTCTCGCGCAGTGGTTGAGTTATCCTGAATATTTACCAGCTGCGATGACCAAAAGGAAAATGGATCGAGGTAACTGAGAGAATGAGAGGCGAAACCTTGGAGATCTGCATCCAAACCATCTGATTCCGCACATTCAACCCCGATGCTGTCCATCGGGTCGGCGGTCATTTATCTCCTCCTTCAGTCCTGGAGCTCCAGGTGTCCGGTCCGGTCCTTTATCCGGTCCGGTCTTTGCCCCGTGTGTCCTTTATTTTCCATCTAGAGGTCCTTTTTTATTCCCCCAATAGCCCAAGATAATGTTTCTCCGGTTAAAATCCTGCAGCGTCTCCTCACACCTGCACACCCTCCTGTCACACCTGTGTCTCTTTTTTCTATAAGTTCGGGTAAAAGTTGTGACCCAGATATTTTACAAACAAACAAAATAAATACATATAAGACATCCTTGTGCATATAATAATACAAACATTTTATTTATAAATTATTAATTTATGTTTTACTCTGTGGTTAAGCATTTTTTCACAGGATACTTTATTTTATTGTGACGTCACAAGCTTCCCCTAAATTAATTTTTATGGATAAATTTTAAAGCACTTATTTAATTGGCTGTTTTGTAAACTTTTAGTTGAACAAAATTGATCATATTTTCTCTTTTTTCATGTAAAGCTTTATTGAGCAAGTGGAACGTATACAACTGAACAAATAAATACTGAAAAATCCAACACTTACATGAACAAAGATGTAACCATGAGTGAAAGATCTGTTCAAAGAACTACTTCCAGAAGCATAATCATTATGATAGGCAACAAATTTGGTCCTGTGGAGGGTAACATGGAGGATATTAGCACTTTAGCATTAGCATTTATAGCATAGACTTTTAGTTTTGTGGAACTGTTTATGATTGGTGTTTTAGGATTACCACCACTGACTTTAGTTAGTTTCCACTGTGCTCTACAGTAGACATACTAAGTTAGTTATGTTCCACATAAAATACATGAACACTGAACAGTTCACTGTAAAATGATACATTTCAGTAACAGTCTTCTGTTTTTATCAGAAGTGGATGGTAGAAACTGATCTGAGTGAAGGGCTTGAAGTGGATCATCAAAGACAAAAAGCATTTGGAGAAGCAGGAGGAAGGAAGCAGATGGATTATGGGGTTGTTACTGAGGGACAGTGGAGACCGGTGTGATGACCAGAGGGGCCCCGTTGGTCCCATCGTTGTTATGACCTGGACCAAATAATGGGTGGAGTCTCTCAGTGAAGAAGCAGCCAGTGAAGGAGAAGATCAGAGCAGCAGCATCTACATCATAGAAGAAGACCAGACCCTCTTCATAATCCACAAACACCCCCACCTTCTCCAGACCAGACTTCAGAGATAAAGGGACTGGAGGGGAAGACAGTCCAAAGAACTCGTTTCGATTCCTCACAGTTAGGGACCAGTAACCAGACCGGGGAGTCAGTCTGACGCGAGCCGTCCGGGAGACGGACTCTTTGGCCACTCCTATAGTCCAGTTAGTCTTTCCTTTCACCTGGACCTCAAAGTAGAACCTCCCTGAGGAGAAGCTCTGCTCTCCTAAAACATATTTAAAAGACATAAACCTGTTTGGGTCATGCGGGAGATTCCCCGTTGGGTTACAACAGCTCACTTGTTTCCTGTCATCCGACAGGTTGAGTTTGGGATGAACGGTATCCGGATCAAGAGTCACATCCACGGCGTAGCGTTGGGCTCTCATCAGCTCGGCTCGGATCAGCAGCCTGGGAGTTTCCTTCTTCATCACCTCAGTGAAGATCTGCTCCAGCTGAGCGGCAGAGAGCAGACCCACCGCAGTCCGGTTCTGTCCAGAGGTCAGGTTCTGGCATCTCTTTGCTGAACTAAAGGGCCAAATGTCCTCTATGTTTCCCTTTGCCTTCCCTTCAGTTTCTTCAGTCAGAGGAGGGCTGTGACTGACTTGAGAGGATAAAATAAATAAGAGAACTATGCCACATAATGTGGCAATATTTGTCCTTTTAGTGAAGAGATTGCCACCAACCGGACCAGGAATTTCTGCCTCTGCGTTCTGGCGCAGAGCTGATCTTCTGAACTCATCGAGCAGCTCAGCGATCAGAGTGTTGACCTCCAGCTCTGGTCTTGGGAAGAACATCTTTTCACACACTGGACACTGAAACGGGACATCATCACACACGTTTTCTGTGACGCAGTTCTTGCAGAAGTTGTGGCCGCATGGTGTGCTGACCGGATCCGTGAAGACATTCTGACAGACGAAGCACCGAAACTGGTCCTCAGATAGGAGACAGCTGGCCCTGGACATGCCTGCGCGCCGGTACCTGAGGCAAGAAGGCAAGAAGGTGGGATGTTTGAAACCCAACAGCCCAGCTGGTCAGTACTCTGAGAGGTCACCAGTCCAGCAACACAGAGACACACAGGACTGACAACGACTGCCTGAGTGCAGCTAACTGTCTAATTAACCTGGCATGTCTTCAGAAGGCAACAGGAACCTGGAGTACCCAGAGAGAACCCAGACCTGCACAGGGAGACCAAGGCCAGCCAAGACCAACATAACGTTTTTTGTTTTTTGTTTTTTTAGAAAAAAGGAAGATAAAACTGGTGAATAAATATTCGTCACTTTTAATATGACTGAGATAATTCAACAGAGGTTCTCCCAGATGGTGCCACAGTCACAGTGGAACAGAGATCAGCGGAGTGCAGACTGACCTCTAAGGTCCAGGAGTTCAGTTAAATCATCGACACATTAAAGGAACGGAGCGTAAATCTGGCTAGATCAGGCCGTCCCACAACCTGAGGGACTGAAGGGGACCAGAGGTCACCAGGTTACCATGACAACGCTGAAGGAGCTGCTATGGGAAAGAGCTGATGAGAAAACTCACATCAAGTCAAAAGGCACGATAGAAGAGACTCCCTGGTCAGTGGACGGACGTTTTCTGGTCTGTGAGACCAAAACGGACCTTTCTGACCATCAGACTGTGATTGGTGGACACCAAACACTGACATCACCAAAACACAGCATGCTTCTCTGCAGCAGGTTGGTAAAGGTAGAAGGTCAAATTAAAGCAGTAAAACACATTCCAGTCAAAGTTCAGAGCTCTTCACAGCTGATCTCCAAACCCGACAAGCAGACAAACTGCAGCCTGACTGAGACGGATCGGAACCGAGTCCCTGCTGGACGGCAGCCAGAGCCAAATACTGAACACTGACTGGATACTGCAATCACTTTATTTATGCTACAGATTTATACTGTCTAGAAATCAGTTTTCACCCTGACATTGAAGGGTTTTTGTTTAAAACATTATTGATTATGATTGATTTATAAAAATATTAAAAAGGTAAAACATCTAAGGGTGTGAATACTTTTTACAGGTCCTGTAGTATCAGTGAAAGGTTTGGGTTCATTTCAGTCTTGTTAAAGTTTCACAGAGGGAACATTTTGTTCTGATCTCAGTAAAGAGTCCAGATAAAACATAAACACATTACTAATTATGTGTTATGAAACTATAAACATGTTTTGTCTGTTGCTGTTTCCTCTCCATTAAATCATCTCACTGGAGGAAAAACAAACAACAAAAACAGCCGATGTGACGAAGAACCACCTGGAGGGCAGCAGCCAATCAGATCAGAGGAAGGTACTGATCTCTAAAAACAACATCCGGTCCTCAATCAAATTTGATTTATGCTACAATTAAGGGCTCTACATATAATTTCTGCTTTTGTTATCCCATCATCAATAATCTGAAACATTTCAGCGTTTCCACACAAAACAAACCTGGTGGATGTTTGAACTCAGCTGAAACCAAACAGAAAAGTTGAGTCTGAGATGTAAAGAGTTTGACTCACCTCAGTTCAGCAGAGACTCTGTTAGAAGGTTCTGGTGATCCGGAGTTGGAGTTTACAGAACCGAACAGAACCGTCTGAACAGCTGCTGAGCAGCAAACTGAAAGTGAAAGCAGGTCCAGTTTTACCTGCAGCTCCTCCTCCTGAAGCTGGTTCAGGTCTGACATTTCCTCATCCTCAGAGCGAAACGCTCTGGTTCCTATAAAAATGCTAAAATCACTAAAGACTTTGACCTCTTCAGCTCTGGCACATCCAATAATAGTTAATTATTTGTAGCTTCTTGAAAATGAGCCATCAGTGAACATAATGACAAACACTTTGGTGGGAGGAGTCAGTCCAACCTGATGATGCTCAGATAAAATGGAAAATCATGACGCAAGCACAGAGGTAACCATTAGCTTCTTAAACATCTGACACGTTTGGATTTCTGCAGGTCAGTTGATCATTCTGACTCTGACTCTGGTTTGCTTTTGTGTTAATGGAATTTAAAATGAACAATTTAAATCTGAAGTGCAAGATAAAAACTGATAATTTGAGTCTTTTATAGGTTTGATTTATGTAAACACAAATACACATTTTCTGCAAGGGAAAATCTCTGACATTTGCATCTTGACGTTCCTCTGAATCCTGTTGCTGTTTCTCCTGCTGCTGTTTCTTCAGCTGCTGTTTCTCCTGCTGCTGTTTCTTCTGTTGCTGTTTCTCCTGCTGCTGTTTCTTAAGCTGCTGTTTCTTCAGCTGCTGTTTCTCCTGCTGCTGTTTCTCCTGTTGCTGTTTCTCCTGCTGCTGTTTCTTCTGTTGCTGTTTCTCCTGCTGCTGTTTCTCCTGCTGCTGTTTCTCCTGTTGCTGTTTCTCCTGCTGCTGTTTCTTCAGCTGCTGTTTCTCCTGCTGTTGTTTCTTCTGTTGCTGTTTCTCCTGTTGCTGTTTCTCCTGCTGCTGTTTCTCCTGCTGCTGTTTCTTCTGTTGCTGTTTCTCCTGCTGCTGTTTCTCCTGCTGCTGTTTCTTCAGCTGCTGTTTCTTCAGCTGCTGTTTCTTCAGCTGCTGTTTCTCCTGCTGCTGTTTCTCCTGTTGCTGTTTCTCCTGCTGCTGTTTCTTCAGCTGCTGTTTCTTCAGCTGCTGTTTCTTCAGCTGCTGTTTCTCCTGCTGCTGTTTCTCCTGTTGCTGTTTCTCCTGCTGCTGTTTCTTCAGCTGCTGTTTCTTCAGCTGCTGTTTCTTCAGCTGCTGTTTCTCCTGCTGCTGTTTCTCCTGCTGCTTCTTCTTCTTAAATATGACCAATTAGAGTTATTAGAACAACTCAAAGAATGAAGATGAGCCGTTTAGTTTTCTTGATTTTTCTGTCATTTAATGAGACAAAACTTAAGATCCATCCAGGTGTTTTCAGGTAAATTCCTGGAGTTTGGTGTTTCCCTTCCTGATGTTTATTATTTTACTTAAACTGCAGTTGGTTTGTAGTCTCTGAAAGTTGTCACTTGTTTCTGAATTACAACTTCAGCAAATCAGTGTTTCCATGGCGACAGAAACAAACAGTATGAGGTTAGACACAAACGAGTTCATGTTTTCACACAAAAATTAGAAAAAATTAAATAATGGAATTTCAACAGAAGATAAGAAAAAAATTTTGATCTCAGATAAAAGTATGAAAGTGTATCAGAGATGAATTGATTAATGAATGAAGTTTGCTTCTATTATTTAGATCCAATATTAGGAGGGTAAAGAATAAAAGTGTCCTCATGTAAAGAAGCCTGAACTGCTGACCATTACTCTGCTGCCAGGAAGACACAAGGATGCAATGTTATATTTTGTAGATTTGTTCTACAGAATATAAAATTGCATTCAATAAATCCAATAAAGACCACAAATAAAGAAATATTTGCGGTCAGAGTAATGGTGAGCAGTAAAGATAAGGAGGAAGACGGAGGGTAAGTTTGAAGAAAAGAGTCACTATGGAAACAGCTAATGCAGCGTCTTCAGGCTGGTCCTGATGGAGAACAGACCGCAGAGCTGCTGAGATACACAGAGTTTACTAGCAAGTAGCACCAGCTGGCCACATTTATGAAGGAAAAGATACTACATATTGAATGTCCATCCATTTTCTTCCGCTTATCCAGGGTCGGGTCGCGGGGGTAGCAGTTTCAGAAGGGAGGCCCAGACTTCCCTCTCCCCAGCCACTTCTTCCAGCTCTTCCGGGGGAACCCCAAGGCGTTCCCAGGCCAGCCAGGAGACATAGTCCCTCCAGTGTGTCCTGGGTCTTCCCCTCCTCCCGGTGGGACGTGAACTCCTCACCAGGGAGGCGTCCAGGAGGCATCCTGACCAGATGCCTGAGCCTCAACTGGCTCCTCTCGATGTGAAGGAGCAGCGGCTCTACTCTGAGTCCCTCCAGGATGACTGACCTTCTCCCCCTATCTCTAAGGGAGAGGCCAAACACCCTACAGAGAAAACCCATTTCGGCCGCTTGTATCCGCGATCTCGTTCTTTCAGTCATGACCTAAAGCTCATGACCATAGATGAGGGTGGGAACGTAGATCGACTGGTAAATCGAGAGCTTCGCTTTTTGGCTCAGCTCTCTCTTCACCACGACGGACCGGTACAGCGCCGCTTCACGGCAGATGCTGCGCCAATCCGCCTGTCGATCCCCCGTTCCTTCTTCCCTCATTCGTGATCCCAAGATACTTGAACTCATGTTTCCTCTTCGGGCTGAGCCCGGCCGGACTCCATGGGTAAAAGCCCGGCCTCCAGGCGCTCGCCATCGTGCCCCACCTCCAGGCCTGGCTCCAGAGTGGGGCCCCGGTGGCCCGCGTCCGGGCGAGGGAACACGAGGTCCAAAGATTTAATTCATCATTGGGGTCTTCGGGCTGCGCTTTGTCTGGTCCCTCACCTAGGACCTGTCTGCCTTGGGTGACCCTTCCAGGGACATAAAGCCCCAGACAGCATAGCTCCTAGGATCATTGGGGCACTCAAACCCCTCCACCACGATAAGGTAGCAGCCCAAGGAGAGGAAATATTGAATGTAGAAATAAATATTTGAGGTGTCTAGATCAGAAGATTATAGTTTTTTTTTATCTGAAACCAAAATGTTGAATTATAACCATGAAAGAACAGAAGGCACAGAAGAAAGTTTAACTGCATATGTTAAATGGAGAATGTTAAAAGAATGTTAAATAGCATAGCAAGAAAAATTGGATTGTTTGTTGGAGTTTTTTTCAGGGGAAACCGGATCACCCGAAGAAAACCCAGGTTTGGAGGTTGGAGCAAACAGTCGACTTGGTTCTGTTGGTCCTGGTGTTTATCTGGTCACTCAGCTGAAAACAGTGAGTGGATTTTAACCAGATACAACTAAAGGTTCTGATGTTTCATTTTGACCTGTTGTCATGTTTGTTCTGTATGAATATTGATAAGATGTGGAATAAAAAAGTTACATGTTTTAGTTAGAAATGGTTTGAAAATGTGTATTTAGGGCTGATTAAGCATTGAATCGGTTAGTTATTGTTTGCTATCGTTATATTGTATTGTAGGTTTTTTAGTACAATGTGCTTCAGCTCCTCATAATCGTCCATCAAAAGATGTTTGGCGAAGCATCAGTGAGTCTGTGATGGATGTCATGGTCTGTTGAATAAATCTGTGGATTTATCTGAATTCATCAAGCCTGGTTTGACACGGGCCCACTTCCTCGGCCCGGTTTGGCCTTAGTGAAACGGATCATGTCATGTATCAAGCCTGGCTTTAGCTCTTATCCCAGATTTCTAAATCCTACTGTTGAATAACAGACCTGTTATTTTTCTGGGGATCACTGAACAGATTCTTTATGAAACTAAACATCTTGATGGGTTCAGGAGACGTTTTCTGATACAAGCCAGAATGGCCTGGTCCATTGGAGGCTGCCCTAAATCCAGGAGAGGCAGGAGGCTCTCTGGATGGCCCCACCTCTTACAGATGTCTTTGTAAATGACTCGGTCCAGGCTTTTAATCTTGTCTGGAGACAAATTATCGAGACCTGCCTTAACTTGAGCCCACAGGTTCTGGGACAGACGCTCACAGATGGCATGATACTGTTGCCTCGGGTAGCACTGCCCTGTTTTCTCAATGATCTTCCAAATCAGCTCACCAATAAGTATCTTGACAGCCAACTCTTTTTCGCTTACCTCAGTTTCTTCGACTGAAGTTGAGGTTTCAGTCAGAAAATCTGAAGAGGAAAATGAAACCTCGTTTTCTTCTCCCTCTTCAGTTTCCTGCAGGTTTTTCTGCTGTTGGCTGTCAGTCATTGGAGCCGTTGAAGCCATTGGAGCCATCGGCCACCAGTCAATGTCCCCTGGGATCCACACTGTTGAATCAGAGTCCTGCTCAGAGTCGGACCATACTTCATCTTCTGCAGCGTTGTTTCCACTGCTGTTGTCTTCAGATGGGATGAACTCCTCACATTCTGCTCCTCTCTGTCTAAAGAGATTGGATATGGTTTTACCCACAGCTGAGAAAAACCGTGTGAGCAAAGGTTTCTCCACAGATCTTACAAGATGTTTCAAAAAACAGGACACGACTGCATTGTCAAATGTTGCCGTTTCGAAAAGCAGTAGGGCTCTAAGTTCACCTGGACACCTCAATACTTTACAGATGCTGCTGTAGATTTTCTTGTCAAGTTTTAAGGCTCTTTCTGGGTCGATGTGAACGTCTTCCTTCTGAATTTCAGCCCAGATTTTGTCGACGAGCCGTCTGTGTGTGGCTTGAGTGTCTGAAAAAGAGACGTTCCCGTTGGAGACTACAAAGAGCTTAGAAATCAGCTCGTGCACCAGGATGCTCACTGCATTCTTTTTACCTTCCTCTTGTAAATCTGCAGCCAGTTGCTGCATTTCCTCAGATGATGGAACGTATGACAGAAGTTCAGGCCTGATGGACTCAACAGACGGACAAACTTTGTTTACATAGCCGTCCGACTGAGGCTGTAAGTTTTCCACCTGAGTAACTTTGGCTGGCTGATCATCGGATATAAATTCTTGTACAGACGTTACCTCTGAAACTTCACCCTCGAATGCACTTTTTTCCAAGTAAGGGATGTTTTCATCCTTGTCCACAGAAGAGGATTTGTGTGTCAGTGAGACGTCTGAGTCTTTATCTGCAAGAGTAAACCGTTCTTCAAGACGGCTGTGTGAAGAGCTTTTCTCCTCTGGGCTTTCTGGTACACTTGATGGTGTAACCGTAGAAGAACGTCTGTGAAAACATTTAGTGAAAAACCTTTTGATTTTCCTTTTCAGACCTTTGACCCTGGATTTTGGCGTGGTAGCTAGGGAAGACGTTTGGCTCTGGTTCCTGAGTTCTTCGCTGCCATCTGAAGGCGCCTCCGGTTGAACAGAGGAGTCTTGTTTCCCACAGACAGCCTGACTTCCTGGACAGCTCTTCAGGGAAACCGTCATGGCGGACCTGACCCGCTGTTTGTCCACTAGCTGAAAAAGTGGAATCCTCTTGCTCCTGGGCAGAGATTTGCACATCAATGAAAAGAGTTCTCGTATCACAACAGTGGCTTTTCGAACCACCGCATCCTTTCTGTACATGTCACTTATCTTCTGGATGTAATTCTCTGCAGAATCCTCGTCGTCGGAGGGGAACTTTGATTTGACCCTCTCCATCACATATTCGACAATTAACCTGTTGAAATTCTCAGTGCTCTCAGTTCGGACCTTTTGTTTGATCTTCATACTTTGTGTGAAAGCTTCAGTGATGATGTTGCCCACAACGTCTTCCACCATCTCACAGGTGAATTTTTCCCGCTGGAGTTTCTCCAGAACCGACGCCACAAAGAGCTCCATGGTGTTCCCCAGAAGCTGAGCCAGCCTGCGGTTGGTGCTCTGATCTGGGGTTCCTGAAACCAAACTTATCCACTGCTCTGGTGAGAGGTCACTGAAGAAGCAGTCGACGGCGGGTTTCACGGTCTGTGTGGTGATCGCCTGGTTCTGCTCTGGAGGGAAACTCATGGCTGCCTCAGTAAAATCACTTCTCTGTGTTCAGGTAAGACTGAATGCTAAGACCTGAAGGGAACAAATGAACTGAAGTAGCTGCTGTCTGAGTGACGTCGATTCACACGTCACAGAGATCAAAGAGGCTTGTTAGAACCGCTGGCCTCTGTGTGTGGGCGGGGCTTAGCGCGAACACGTCACGGTTTATCGGTTTGTTTTTAAAGATCATCAGGGGAAATGATCCATAACAGGTCGGAGGTTTAATGGAATCACAGAAAATAAAAACACAACATGTCTGCAGAACAGATATTAATCTCTGACATTTATGAATAAACGCAACTTAAGAGTCTTAGTTTAGCTTTAGTAAATATTTACATTTATTTACACCAGTCGTAGTTTACACTTTATGGAAGAAGCTAAAAAAAAACAAAAAACGTTTATTTATTTATTTATTGGGAAAATTCCTTTCGACTTTTACATATTTCTAATCATGACTAATATCTGGTTATTCATCGAGGAGCCATGCAGTTCCCATAAAACATCACTTGATGGCGCTGTTGCATTTCTCCCAGATTTAAGGCTGTTAGTTTTTGATCAGCTGAACTCCTTCAACAGTCTGTGGAAATCATATCAGTTTTACTGCACAGGGATCCATTTTAGCTTTAACTGTCATGATTATGTTTGTCAGCTGATTAAAATCCAAAACGTCTGAAAAAGTAACAAAACATCAGAACTACAGCAGCTAATGAACCTGTTCACAGAGTGTCTAGGATACTAATACCAGAAAGTTTAGTGGAAGAAAAATTTATTTTAAAAAAAGAAAAAGGAAAAGGGAGTGAGTTGTTTATTGATCCAAAGTTTTCTTTTCATAAAATAAAGTTTTTATTTGTAAATCGAGGTTCCAAAGGAAGAGAGGAGAGGATCAGGACCCATCCCGGTTGAAGTTTCCAGTCAGAGGTGATCTGGGTCGCCATGACATCTGCTGGTTCTGGTCCACTGGGTTGTGAAGTCCACAGTCTACCAGGACCTTCAGAGACCTTCATGCTTCCTTCTGCTCACAAACTTTATGGAGAGGCCCAAAGTACCAGCATTTCTTTCGTCACCATGGTAACAGTGGTACCCCTTCCTGATCCGAACCCACAGAGGCTCTTTGGGAGACGATGAGACACCAGGACCAAGAATACAGATGAGGCATCGCAGAAACCTGATTCCAACGTGATTCTGAAAGGAAAACGGTTTTATTCAGATATGTGGACCGGATCAGAACCTAAAACCTGGATCCAATCATTACAAGGTAAAACTCACAGTTCATAAATTCATCTGACAGGTTTACTGGGAAAGATGAGTTTTCTGTTCATCAGGTAAAAGTAAAGGAAATTTTATTTAACACATTTTCAGCAACAAGGTAATTCAAAGTGGTTAAAAGGAAATAAACCAAAGGAACCAAAGAAAATAATCTAATGTTGATCTAAAGTGTATAAACTAGGAGCTGCTGATAAAAATCCTCTGGTTTGATTCCATTTCTGGGTCAGTAAAACAAACAGGTTTGTCTTTAAAAACAGAGACTTTCCTCTTAAGGACATAATTTATATCAATAAGGCCTGAAATTAGGTTCTAAATTTCTGATAGATATTCCAGATAGGAATATTTATTCCAGATCTTCCTATCTGGAATATCTGGATCGTTCTGCCTGCAGGCCAAGCAGAACAAAGAAGCTCCACAAACCATCCAGAGACCGAGAGCAGAGAACCGTCTGACCCGAGGTGAGCTGGAAAACCCAACAGTTACATCATTATTAAACTCTGATCATCAGCAGTGAAACTGGAGCTGATTTACACTCAGGATCCTCACATCCTGCAGTGACCAGTGGAAATAAAACTCACGACTCACTGAATCACAGAAAGAAACCTGAGCAAGTTGCTGTTCGCCACCAGCAGGGGGCGACACCTGACTACAGTTTTTAAATTCAAGACATGATCTGACTTACTTTCAACGCCACTGAGTGCAGCAGGTGATTCTATGAGTGAAACCGTTTTTGCAAATTCCTTCCCATTATTTTCAGAAACGGGAGACCATGCAGAGGTTAAAGTGCAGAAAAAAGGAATATCTGTAAAGAAAAACCACAATGTACTGTGAAAGTCAGTGTCAGTGGTGTAAGTCAAATGCTTGGATGTGGTGTATGAGTGTTGAGGTGCAAAAACAAAGACAAACTCAAATGTGCAAAAGGAGGGAAGCTGAGGCCGACGGGGGTCAGGCGGCAGAGTGGAGGCCGATGGCGACCCAGAAGGTGGAGGCGGCCGGGTTTAAATACTCCTCCCTCAAATCAACACCTGCAAAGGGGAGGAGCAAACAGCAAAACCTGCAACCATCAAGACCAACAGACACAACACTCAGAAACCAGAAGGAAACTGAATCAGTTCAGACTGAGGCAGAAAACGCCATGATGGAAAGAGACAGTTATTATTACCATAAAGACTGAATTATGATTATTATCATGCTTCACAACCAGACTGTTAGAGAAACATCTGTGAAGATTAAAACTTCATATTGGAACTTAAAACAATGAATAAACAGAATAAAACAGTTTCAGATGAAAGACCAGTTCTCCAGACACAATTTGATATTTTTATTTCATCTTAAATTTACATTAATTATTGATTTATTTAACAAACTCCTGGTCTTCATAGCCATAATGTTTTTGGGAAGATCAATTTTAAATTAAAGGTTATAAGATCGTTTTCTTTTAGTCCCTGATGATCATAAATGAAATATTTCCATTGAAATCAATAGATTCTGTAACAGAAGCAAAAAGATTTCTATAAAATTGAATCAAACCTCAACATCACTGGTTCAAACCGACACTAAAGCTCAATAAATAAAGTTCAGTTTGGAACAAACTCTCTCCTGCACACATTATAAATTTAATTCATATTTGCAGGTATTCATCATGAAACATACATGTGCACATATCAAGTTTGAGTCCATTTCAAATAAATTAGATATTTGTTTTTAAATAAAATCATTTAACCTTAAACATTAAATAAGCACATGACATCATACTGGCTGTTTTAGAGAAAGTATTAAAATGTTGTTTTAAGCAAAATATTTGGATCCACCGATTTATCGGCCCGGCGATTTATTGGTGCCAATTTCCTGAACTTTGGGAGAACTGTGATCGATCGATTTTTACATGTGAAGCCGATCTGATCCACTGATGTTATCGACCTCAGCAAAGGTCTAAAGGTCGACCTCTGTCCTCTGCTGACTGACAGGCCACGTCTGCATCTTTACAGTTAACAATAGTGACCCACTGTTGCCTTTTCAGCGACAGCATTGAGCATTTCAGACAAAACAAACGTATCGGCCAAAATCTGAATCGGTAAATTACCAATCTTTTAACAGATTGGTAATCTGTGATCAGCTGTTTGTTCTGTTTAATCTTTTTAACACCCTGCTCGCCCTTTTTTTAGCCCTTATGAGATCCTGAGATGAAAGATTTTAGGGGATTTAGCTTTTAAGCGAGACGCCATGCTAATGCTAGCTGAACATTTTTACTGTACAATCAAGGAATAGGCTCGTTGTTTCAGTATTCAGTGTTTTTCTGTGAAATGTGACTCTTTGTAGAGTTAATCTAAAATATTCTAATGAAAATGCATCTGGGAAGGTGAAATACCTTCAATGCTACGTAACACACTATCACACTATACTGGCTGGTGTTTGCAAAGCAGCAAATGATGGAGCAGCGTTTATTTTCCTTGGTGCTGATTGGCTGAACCCCTGAGAACAACAAGAATGAAGACTGTAGATGTTAGCTTTAGCTGTAGCACCTGGATACAGGTGCTACAGCCTGACTGTATTAATGCACATTAAGGTATATTTGGTGTTTGAACCATTGAACCAGGGCAGCTCCATGCATGACCCAATGATACAAACATAAACCAATGATTCTCCCTGAGGGGAAAGGAGCACCAAGATCAGCAGAAAACTCCCAGACTGAACAAGAAACAATGAATGATAATAAACATTATTATAAGTTTCTGATTGTCAACATCGTTCATTGCTGCTTGTAGGAAATGTTGGTGGAAGAACTGAAAAGAGTTCTGGAGGTTTTCCTGGCAGGAGTCAGTTTGGATCAGCTGAGGCTCGTTGGTAAGGAATGGAGAGAAGGTTGAATGTTGGGAATCAGACGACGGTATCAGCGCTGCCTGTGGAGAGGACAGAGATAAACATCGGTCAGAAATATAAAACATTAATATGTAACCAGGTAGACAGGATGATGAATGAATTAAAAGTTTGTTTTTACTGATGTTTAAACAGATTCTTCTGGACTAATGAAATGTTGCACTGGGGATAAAATAATTCATCTGTTTCCAGATTCAGGATGAGGAGAAACATCCAGCTGAACACGTGATGATGAGTTCAGGCGACGTGGGTTTATTCTGTGTTTATGCAGTTAAAGCATCTCAGGGATTTTAATTCAGGTCTATATGTTATCTATATAACATATAGATGATCATCCTAGCTATCATCTATAGCTAGGATGATCTGATCCCTGGATCTGATCATCCAGGGATCAGATGTTCAGGGAACATCTGATCCCTGGATGAGGAACCAAACATCAGAGCTTTTTTACCATAACATTTAAATACTTAAAGCTTTTAATTTGGCCTTACATAAATGAACACATAATGTTAAATGATTTGATAGGAATTATTAAATAATCTGGATTCAGGAGCGAAACAATATTAATTCGATAAAAATAAAACACCTTATAAAAGGACTCACGTAATCTTTTCTTCACTATAAAAGCAATGAAGAAACAGATGAGAACAACAACAACAACAACAACACTGATAATGATCCAGGTGTTTGCATGTTGTTGAGGTTCATCTGTTGGTTGGATGGGTTGGATGGGTTGGATGGGTTGGATGGGTTGGATGGGTTCAGGCCCTGTGAAACAAACAGCAGCAGGTTTTATAATAAGTTTCTTTTTCTAGGATTAATAAAATCTTCAGTTTCTATTAATGGACCGTCTGAGATTTTTAATCTACAAGCTAAATAAAATAATAAAGTTCAGGAGTTAAAATTCTCCAAAACATTTAGAGTTTTAAAATGTTTTTAGTGTTTTGCATGGAGGTTTAAATGACCATAAAACTTTGCTGTGAGAGAATCTAAGGTTTGAACCCAACTGGTTGAACTGGGACCAATAAGCAGATTTAGTTATTGATCCCAGTTCAACCAGTCTGTCTGTCATTTTACTTTCAGACGTTTTTCCTGTTAGTGAGAGACGAAGGTTTATCTGTTGATCTCAGTTATGGTCATTGTTTCGGCTCTTTCTGGAAGGTTGATCCAGATTAGAGGAGCATAAAAACTGAATGCTGCTTCTAAATGGTTGGTTCTGATTCTGATGCCGAGCAGAACCAGAACCAGAGCCAGAACCAGAAGACCTGAAGGCCTGAAGTTTGATCCAACAGCAGCAGATCTTTAAGCTGTTCAGTGATTTATAAATATTTTAAAGTCTATTCTCTGAGCTACAGGGAAGCAGAGGAAGGACTGGCCTAGTCAAAGCACCACTAGGACCAGTATGCACTGATCCAGCTGAGACTCTTACCCTCCACCGTCAGGTTGAAGGTTCGTTTGGTCCCGTTGCCATTGATGATCTGTCCATGATAGACTGCCGAGTTTGTAGCTGAGAGATGTTTAATGGTCAGAGCGCCGGTGGTCAGATCCAGATCAAACTGGTCTTGTTGGGTCGGTCCATCATGATTTCCGATGCCGATGTCAAAGAGAACATTTTTCTCCCCCGTCTGTGGACTGTAGGACCAGACCAGCGTGTCCCCATGTTTCAGCAGTCTGTGTCCCAGGCTGAGCGTCACGTCCTCACCAGCCTTCCTGGTCAGATTTACTGCAGCAGCTTCAACTGCTGCAGCTTCAACTGCTGCAGCTTCAACTGCTGCAGCTTCAACTGCTGCAGCTTCAACTGCTGCAGCTTCAACTGCTGCAGCGACTGAAACACAAACAGATCAGAGTTAGAAACTAAATGCTCCAGATTCTGCATCAGGTCTAATTAAAACAGGGTGATCAGGGTTCGCTCACATATATATAATGAGTTAATCCTGGGGAACAGAGAGTGTTTCTCCACAGAACCTGTTCAGTTCACAGAACCAGTCGGTCCATTTCCGTCTCACAGAACCCAGAATGTTACTGAACTAAGACTAGCACCACTTCAGTAGAAAGTTACTCAAGTAAAAGTAAAATGGAAACGTATTTGGTAAAATATTTGCTCACGTAACTGATCAAATTATCAATCATTTCATATCTATATCATCAGGTTGACAAAATATAAAGTTAAGTGGAAATTTTGATAATTTAAGGACAAAAAATGACAATAATTCACATAAGTGACAGGCTATAATATATTTTTCCAAATGAGTTTCTTTCAATGAAAAACTGATGAAACTTTAACAGAAACTGCAGGTCTGAGTTTTGATGAACTTTTGGTTAAAATATGTTTGTTTTTCATTCAGTGGGTTGAAAATCCAGACATTTTACTGACGAGCAGAAATACTAAAGTACAGCGTAGTAAAAATACTCCTAAAAGTAATTTAAATAAAGTTACTCTAGTAAATGTAACTTGTTACTCAACATCAGACAAATGAGGCAGAAAACACAAAAAGACTAAAATAAAAGGATTTTATGTAATTTATTTATTTAGCACATTTTCAGCAATAAGCTCCCAGGATTTCAGGATTTAACTCCCATCAGATCTGATCTGATCAGTGATCGATCCTCTGATCGGATCTGATAACCAGTTAGAAAAATCATTTCTGTAGATTTTATCCTGAAACATTTTGTCTCTTGCTCTAATAATAGTTTCAGCCAAAGCAGACGATGTGAGAACAATGGAGGGAAAAGTGATGCATTAGTTCTCTGTTATCTCTGGTTTTATTGCCCATCTCTGCATTAATAACTCATCTGGTCCTAAATGCGCAGCTGCATCTGAAACATGAGACATACATGATGCATGTTATTTATTACCGTTCATATGATGATTTTCTGCTTCCAGTGAATTTAAACATTGAGGTTAAAACAAATAAAAACATTTTACTACAGAATTATGCGTTAAATGAGAAGCTAGTTTAATAAATGTTATTAATCTGAATTATCTATATTACAATAAAATGTATCTATAGCTTTAAAAGCAACGATATCAGTTTGATCAGTTTCATAATTTAATGTTCGCAGATTCTGGATGACTTTCCAACCCGCTTCCTGTGGCCCAGTTAAAGCACCAAACCTCCTTCAGTCATTCAGTGATCTGACCTGCTGCTGATGCAACAGAACCCATCGGAACCCAACAGAACCGTAACAATGAAGATCTCTTCATTAACCAACCTGAATCCCTCTGGATTCCTTCAGTCTCCTTCCGTTTATCATTTATAATCAGTTTAAAGCCATAAACTCTCTGCAGATGTTTAAAAGTTTCTCTTGTTTTTCAGAGATTCATCAGAGCCCGGTGCGTTACAGGTTCTGTTCTGGTTCGGTACCAACAGCCCGCAGAAAAGATGCGGATAAACTCTGAACAGAACTGACAACATCTGAACCGAACCGAACCTGACTTCACAAAGACACAGAAATAAGAACCGAAAAACTCACAGAGAAACAGAACCTTCCAGAAATCCATGCGAGCCGCGGATGAATCAACAGCAGCGCTGAGAGAAAAATTAGTTTACCGGGAAACTCTCACCCAGCCTGCACCTCTCACTGCTGCTGTCGGCGTGTGTGAGAGGGTGTGTCCTCTCCAAGACTCCTTATAAGGCCGTCTCCTTATAAGGAGATCCCCTCCTCCGGTGGGGGAAGGGGGCTCATGACGTCACCGGCAGCTCAGCTCAGTGATGGAATGAAGGTTATTTTTGATGCATTATAACTTTGAAGCTGATTTCCTCTTCAAACACAAATTGTGAGTTTCTCTCTAATTAGGCCAACAGAAAAATACATCCACATGCTCAGGTTTGAGAAAAATGACCTCTGCTTACAGTTGAACCAGAAGTTTACATACAGTTAATAAAGAGACACTCCCACTTTTTTTCTGAAGTTAAACCAAACAGTGTGTGAGGTCACAGCAGAACCTGGACTTTGTTGTCCTGAACCTGAAGGATTCTGTCCAAGGAGACCAATCTGGATCTGAGCTTTACTTCCTGGTTGATGTCTTTAGATGTTGCATCAAAATAGTTCATTAGACTGATCAGGAACCAACAGAGGCAGAATAATCATGTCTGTCAGTTTTCCAGAGGGTGGGAGGAGGAAATAACTGGAGGTCCAAACTCAGAGTCAGACACCAGATCTGTGAAAAAAGTCCCTGATCTCCCATTCAGGCTCCAGAATCATCACTGGTTTTATTATGCTGCTGCTGGTATTTGCTCTGCGCACATTGCATCACAACATGCAGGAAGCTTTGAGCTCAACTATGTGACACAAATATAACCAGATTGATGGACAGAAATCTGAAGAACAACGGAGCAAAGAATCAAAGACATCCTGAACAGATGGAAAACAACCATGTTTTATTGTTAGAATGCAAGACAGGAAAAATACTGGCACATCATTTTGGATCATTTCTGACCAGCCTTCAGGGTTTACTGCTCCAAGTAGAGAACATGAAAACTGATGCTTTAATAAACGGTCAGAAACATTTACAGCTAATTTTAACTCACTGACTCCATCAATCACATGGAAAACAAACGAAGAAGACAAACAAGTTATCACAAAAATGCATTTCTATTCATGTTCCATAACTTTCCGTAGTGAAACTGAGTTGAAGGTTTTCCTGCTCAGTCTGAGGTTCATGTCATCAGACCATCAAAGACAATCTGAGGCGATAAAACCTGAAACGACTGAGTCATTTCTCCTCTGTTTCACTTCCTCCTTCTGCAGCTACAGGTTAAATCATCATCACTATCCATGAATTCAGGTTATTATATTCAACAGACTTTACATTTATATTAAATAATTTTCTACTTCACCTTGTTTAAAATATACTGGACTTCAATCAAATCAGAAGCTCTTAGTAATAATTTAGTTTTCCTAAGGAGAGATTATTACTTACACAGAACCAGAATAAAAATCTGAGTCCAAGATGCCATGACAGCCTCAATAAAGGCAGAAAGAACCAGGTCCAAAAGAACCGGCAGCAGAAATAGTAGAAGCAGCTAAGAAGTTTGTTGCATCTTCCTCCTGATGCAACAAACTAAACTGATAAATCTCTTTCCTTTGCTGTGTGATTCATGTTCCTCGTTTATGACTCTCCCTTACGGAATGGCTGCTGACAGCAGCTCTGACAGCGTGTGTGTGTGTGTGTGTGTGTGTGTGTGTGTGTGTGTGTGTGTGTGTGTGTGTGTGTGTAATGGTGGCTGCGTGTTTTTCTTTATGGCAGGGAGCAAACGTCTCATTCAACATCTACTGACACACATTCCTTCTAAAAGAAGACCAGAGTTTATTCATTTACAAAACTAACCAGTTGATCTAGCAGAGAGATTTTACTTTGACTTCTGTTCTCAGGTCTTTATCTCAGGTAGAGAGATTTTCTATGGTTCAGTCTAAGGTCAACATGAAGCCATCAGCATTGGTGGGAAAGGTCAAAGGTCACATGTGCAGAAGTTTCTCCTCCATGGCAACAGCAGTACTGAGTTTCTGACCCAGTTTTTCTCCATCTTTCAGGTCCGTTTATCAGACGGGAGCCCCTCCGACTGATCCCGGCTCAGAACCGACCCACTGGATCACCATATATTATGTGACCAATCAGATACGGATCCTAAAATGATCTCAGGTGTAAAAACAAAACCATTTCATCTTTAACTGTAGGTTTCCAAAGTAAAACTTCATTCTGCTGTAAAACAAACATTTCAATGCATGGAGTCAATGAGCTACAGAAAATTAGGTCAAAACTGTTATGCACTGTTCTGACTTAATGAGGAGAGAGATGTTGTTTGGCTCTGAAGTCAGGATGTGACAATTACAGATAGAAACTATTTTCAAACCAGAAGCTGCTGGGAGCCATAAACTGGGAGAGATAACGGTTTAAATTCACACAAAAACTAAAGAAATCTGTTTCTCCTGACTCTGATGCTGGTCGACCAACAAAACTCGACTTTACTTCCAGTTCCTGCAAATGCAGACAGAGAAAAAAAAGAGAGAATAATGTCCTGGATGGTAAACAGTAAAGCTTTACAAGCTACAGGCTGCAGTTTGGACACCAGGTCCAGTTTGGACACCAGGTCCAGTTTGGACACCAGGTCCAGTTTGGACACCAGGTCCAGTTTGGACACCAGGTCCAGAAACTCCCAGGAAGCCTCACATTCCCACACGCTGGCTCAAAATGAAGAGCTAGTAATATCTGTAGTAATAGTTCATTATAATCAGGGGGTTTACCTGAACAACACACTGACGCAGAGATCAGAGCAGCAGACACACACACACACACACACACACACACACACACACACCCTCACAGAGTTTCTAAGCAGACCTTCATCTGTCCACAGGGAAAACTTCACCCAGAAAACCACAAACCAGCACTAGAGGCAAATCATTATAAGGATTAATATTGTCACTTTTCCTGGAGATAACTGGGGAAGAGAAGCAATAATATCCAGGAATGAAAATCAAATTCACATAAATAAATATTAACAAAACCTAAAAAACAAGAGGAGAGAGAAAACAATCAGAAATAAACTTTTACTCCTTCAGCAGGAGAAGAAAAACTGAACTTCTTCTTAGCAACCAGAGAGCCACCAAAACTAACAAGAGGCCAAAATCCAGGAAAAATCCATCTAAACCAGAAGAACTAAAAATCATCCCTCATTTCCAAACGGCCAGCAGAAACAGAAAGGAGCTGTGCAGCGAGGCTGAAGTCACCCAGAACACAGACGTATTTAAACCATCAGTCATTCAAACAACATTAAAAAGAAACTAATTAATTTAATGTAGTTTTTACACCACAGTATTAAAAGGAGTAAAAACAAGTTGTGACTGAACCACCTCAGGTTGACTGGTGTTACATGCAGGTTGGACTTTAAATTTGTACAAAGAAGCTTTTTAAAGATGGTAAAAAAAAAAAAAGGAAAATATGTAGCTTGAAGCTAATCAACAACAGGAAGTGATGTAGCTTTTAGCTGAATATACTCAGAATTATCAACTTTTTCCTGTTTGCTTCCAAACTTTTGGGTTTTATAGAAATCAGTGCTGAAGGTTTGATTCCAATTCATCTTGATGAAAATTTCATAAACATCCAGCAAACCTTCACAGCAATCATAAATATCATGGATGCACAGTAAAATCTGCAGAGTTAAATCAAAACTATGCCGAATCTATTTGGTCCTTATCAGAATTGGTGTTAATGTTAAAAAAGATACTGGGAGTGACTGCTGGAGCGAAACACTGGGATGATGGACTAACAGGTGGGAGAGGAGAGGAAGTGACACTGGGGTCTGGGAAATAAAGTCTAGCACAAAATAATAACTACACACTAGAAATAAACAAATGAAACATAAACTGAGGCCTGAGATGAAATATAACAGAAATGAGGATGGTCTAGTCAAAGGAAGGGGAAAAAGGAACAGAATAACAAACAAACCTCAAAGGAAGTTTCTGATAAAACTTTCCTTTAAAGTTTCTGACTTTAAAAGGAAACAGTTTTAAAGTCACATTTAAATCTGTTTCCTTTTAGAAAGCAGCAAAAAACTGAACCAAACTAGTTTAGATCTGCAGCTCTGGAGCTTCATTAAAACATTTAAACTTTTATTTTTATCAGTGCTTCAAAACTTGAAGCACATGGTTAAACAACATGTGCTTCAAGTTTTAGAAAAAAAAACTAAACCTTGATGCACATGTTTTAGTTTTGAGTCATAGTCAGAGCCAGGAGTTCGGGTCATCAGAGTCCAGGACGTTTCTCACACAGATGGTAGGGTTTCCATGGCAACCAGCCAGACTCCGCTGAAAGCTGATGCAGAGGAGTAACCCCTGAACATTTCACTGTTTGTTAACAGTTTGTTGTGACGCTAAAACCTTTTTGTTCTGCTGATTTGTAAAAATAAGACTCATAATCTTTTTGAAGAAGCAGATCCAGATTTTGAAGATCTGAACATTTCCAAAGACAACGAACGTTCGTCTCATTACAGCCAGAGGCATTCCCAGTGACTCAGCATGTTTGGCTGCAGTCATTTCTACAGGAGATGTTCAGCAGGAAAAGTGTCTGACGTTTTAATTCATCTAAACACAGACAGTGTCCATTATGCATCTGTTAACACATGCATAGTTAACAAAATGTCATAAAATCATTAACCTTACATGATCTGAGAGTAAAGAGAAGCTGCAACACCTGAACATTTCACTGTTTGTTAACAGTTTGTCTTTCTGTTCATTCATAAAAATAAATGTTGGCAGTTTTTCAGGATTTTGCAATAATCCATAAACAGATCCAGATTTTTATGGAAAGTCTTTAAAGATCAGATCATTTCCAGATGTAGAGTAAAAGGACATGTTCTCCCCTCATCAGCCTTTTGGCTCCAGTTATTCTGCTGGAGGCAGAGCAGAGGGATTGAGGCGCCGCTGAGACAGTGAATGATTATGGAGCTCGGATTTGATCTCCTGACTGTTGGTTTGTTTTGGCCTCAACAGGGGTCGTTTGTTCCCTGTTGAGTCTCAGTGTTGTTCTGATTGTTCCCAGCTGTGTCTCGTTCCCTGTTTACCTGCTGTGTATTTAATGTCACCTGTGTTTCTGTGTCTTTGTCGGGTCCTTGTTGATTCTGTCTCGTCCTGTCGTGTCTGTCTTGCTGTTTGTCCAAGTTTTTTTCCTGCAGAATTGAGCCTTTGCCTTCTGCTCATCTGTGCTGCCTGGTGTTTGGGATTTTGGATTTTGTTTATTTCATCATTAAATCATCACTTTCTCTGCGTCTGCATCACCACCTCACACTGCAATTCATGACACCAACAGCGTCGGTTTGAAGAACCAGAACAAAGGGTTACTTTTCAGAACAAATATTGAAACTAATAGAAAAGGTTAAAGAGGCCAAATGTCCACATCGATAAAGTGTATGAAAAAAATTCTATGGTGTTTATTTCCTTCCAAATGTCTGAGGAATAAAGAAAATGTTTAAAATGTTTGGATGGTTTTTGAGAAATAAAGAAAAAATGTAAAATAGATTTTATTTGCAAGTAGCTCCATATAATCAATTAATAATAATAACAATAATAACAACAATACAAAAAAATCCACAATCATCTACTTTGCAGCTATAATAGTGAAGTAGAAATAAAGTACTGAGGCATAAAACTATGTAAAATATCAAGTAAAAAGCTGTGAAAAAGTATTCACACCCTTTTTTTTCTCTAAATGTTTCAGATAATCAAATAAATATTAAACTGATTTTTCTTTTTTTTAATCAACGTTTTTAGTAAAAACTAAAAGCAGTTTTCATTTTTATTAATGAAACGATTCAAACCAGCTGGATGAAAAAGTATTTACACCCTTAACTTAATGAGCCACATCTGGCTGCAGCTGATTAATGAAACTTTAACGTTCCTGTAGATGAACTTTGACCTCTGAGCTGAAGCTCCTGCAGCTTAGAGCCAGAGGCATTGTGGGTAATTTCCCAGCTCCTGTGAGGTTAAGTGCTGCAGGCGGTGAAAGAGTATCAGAGTGTAAATAGTGTCATTGTGTTGAATAAAGGATAACATGATCAGATATGAAAACACGTTTAAATAACTTCCACTCATCTGGAGAAAAAAAACGAGAGTCATTTTGTTTCTGCCTCAGAGGAAATGAATCACAACAAAACAAAAACTCCTCCAGCAGATTTCATTAATAAATCCACAGGACGGTAATATTTACTGCTTTATTCCTCCTCTGAGCTTTTTATTTACAACCAGAGGAATCTGAGTCGACACATTATAAAAAAAAACGTCCTAAACTAGAACAAAACTCTGAATCAGCAACTTTCTCACCATAATTAGCAACATTTCAGACAAACCGATCAGCATCGGCCAAAATCTGAATATTTCAGTGATAGATCGGCCAGAAAACTGCGATCGGTGCATCAATAGCTTCCAGACTAAATGTTTGATAATCCACCAGATTAACAGGCTGCAGCTCTGCTGCTGAAACTGGTTTCATTCATCATCATAAGAGTTTCTGTTGACATTAATAGAGTCTGAACCGAATCAGAGGCCGACGGCAGCCTGACCTGAAGATCCAACGAGGTCTGAGAACAGAAACAGGAAAAAGTTAGAAAACTTCTCCAAACTCTCCTCTCCCTTTGTTGTAAAATTAATATTTTTAGAAAACTGATTCTGTGACAAATGGATGTAATTTTCAAATCAATCTGATTCATTCCAACATTTTCAGTTTTCCTTTATTACAGTGTGAGCTTTGTTACATAAGTCTTTATGGATTGTGGAATAGAAAATAATTAAGTAATTTGTAACATCATTCTAAAATGCACCTTATTTATCATCCTAAACATCCTCCCTGTTTAAAACAGAATCAGTTCTTATGAATAAACATGGAAAATGTGTCACTATGTGAACAGAGGAGCAGAAATGTTTGTTCTGCACAAATTCAGACAGAGTTTCTGCAAAACCACAGGAACGATGCAGAGGCTGAAACACACAGCGGCGTTGAAGTGAATTCATTAAGAGCTGGATGGTTACTAGTTATTTCAGCCCTGAACCAGTTAAAACCAGTTTGACCTGGACACGTCTCAGATGAGCTGCAGACAGATCTGAGTTCTGGGTTTGAAGCGTCTGAGAAACAATGAAAAGCAAAAACAAAACAAAATGGCTGCTGCTGCTTCAGGAGCTGAGAGTTACAGGAAGTTGAAGAAGCTGCTCCTGTTTGTGACATTTTGTTGACATGTGTTACATCCCCAAGGCAGTCTAGAGGTATTGGAGGAGGGGTTGGAACAATAAATAACCCAGGGGAAATGAAGAGACAAAACCAGGAGTGTAAAGATAAAGTTTTATTCTTAAAAAAAATTATCTAAAGAATTATTAAAGGTAAAGATGAGAACCTAAAGAAAAAGAAAGGAGAGAGTAACAACAAAAACCAAAGTTTCTAGCAAACAGCAAATCCTATCAACACCACAAAGCTGCAGCACACATGCTGCCCTATTGGCCAAGAGGCACCGAAAATCAGTTTCCCAGCTAGTCTTATACTCTGCTATCAACAGGGGAAGTGAAACCAGCTGGGCCTGCTTAACCTGCAGGAGCTCAGCAGCAACATGAAATGGGGGGAAATCCTACATGCAGCCACTGCATGTAACAACATGCAATGAAGAAAAACAGAAAACTATTTAGTTTGGTTAGAAAAGTCAATATTCTTCCAACTTTCATGTTTTTATCTCCAGATCTTATAATTAATGAAACTACAGACGGATTTACACACCAACACGTAAAAAGCCTGAGTCACATTTCTAGAAGGTCAGGAAGAGGAAACACTGCAGCTGCTGAGGAAAAGGAAAACTTTCACATTTCATCAACTTCCTTCAGATCAGAGGATGGAAAATTATTCCTCTAGTTATTAAAAGAAAGTCCAGGAAGCAGAACAACCAGAACCGAAACGGATCCGACATGATGACAGGCCGATCAGTCAGATTATATCCTGGATTATTTCCTTCATCTCCTCTGGTTCTGGTTCTGGAGCCAAATGGACCGGGTCGAGTCGACTCATCGTTTCAGTCTGAGGTTTAATGACCACAAGTTTCTTTCAGAAGTTGGATTATATTTATGAATAAAAATATTCATTACAGTGTTAACTCACTTTTCTAGTTTTGCAAATACTTTTCTGCAGATTAATTTAATTGATAGACGAAAATACTAACCTGATAATTCACATGTCAGCGGCTCTCTGCAGTGTTAAAACGTAAACTGGCGTTTCATCGTTTTAAAACTTGTTACACCTTTAATAACCATTAATGGTTATTAAATCCTGATTTCATCAACATTAAAAACTCATCCAGGTCTGGTTTTAATTTAAAATGTCTGAATTTTAACTAAAATATGCTGATGTCAAACATTTTAACAAACAAACATGAATCCCTTTTCCTGTATTTTACATGATTAAAACAAGTTGCATCACTTCCTCTCCCTCAGGTTTAACTTGTCAGAAAGTCTTTAACCTTTAACCTTTAACCTTTAACCTTTAACCGTCTGTTCAGGAGCGTTTCTGTCTCCTCGTCTCATCCGGGCCAAACCAGAACCACGGCTGACAGCAAAAACCTTCATTTAGTTCGTTTCTGACCGGCTTTGGCTCTCAGAGATAAATCATCCCAACTTTTGAGTTGTTCTGGTTTGTTGTTGCTATGGCAACGGTTTAATCCCAGTGAGCGCTGCCATATTCTCCTCAGATTATTTCACTATAAAACTATATTAATACTAAAACTCAAAGATGTTTTAGATATGATTTTTTTTTTTTAATTACCCCAACTGGAATCATTCCACCTGATTTTTAACAAAATAAAAAAATAACAGACTTTAATGCTGATATTACTGAGATTAAAAAGAAAACAGTTTACATTTATTTGGGTTTAAAATTATCTACAGCTCATATTAAGGAGCAAATTGAGGAACAGAAAAAACCATAACAGGAGAAATTATGAACATGAGGAATTGAAGCGTCTCATTTTTGTTCTGATGCAACATTAGTTCATTTCTCTCTGTTTAAATTTTTCATTGTTTTCTTTTATTCTCTGTAGCTGAAATTTAATAAAATGATCATAAAACATCAGAAACAATATTCCTAAATTTGCACATGAATTTTCTGCTTCTCTTAAAAAAGAAAAACTGAAAATAGTTTCAATGATCAAAACCAGGAACCTTTAAAGCAAATAGAGGAAAATGATTTTAGTGAGAATCAGATCTGAAAAACAGACGATCAGTTTCCACTGAAAAGCCTTAAAGCTGCAGCCTGTTAGCGTTAGCATGTAGCAGGTTAGCATGTAGCAGGTTAGCATGTAGCAGGTTAGCATGTGGCAGGTTAGCATGTGGCAGGTTAGCATGTAGCAGGTTAGCATCACCTGCTGCAGCCATTTTGATTTCAACCTCTCAGGAGGAAAAAACATGAGAAGCATTTAGCATAAATAACTCAGCAGAAAAACTTCACTGTCAGAATAAATCTGAACTGAAAAGCAGCAGAAACACGAAGAGGAAACGAGTTTAAAATGATTCACTGCTGAAAGGAACCGAGAACGAGATCCAGTTCTTTAAGAACCAGAGAATAAAGAATGTGTGTGTGTGTGTGTGTGTGTGTGTGTGTGTGTGTGTACGTCGTGTTCAGTTTTGTAATCTGTCACAGGTTTGCAGATGTGAATAATCTCATATTATAATCTGGTTCAGATTATCTAATGGTGACATTAATGTTCATCTCTCCCCTTTTTAAATAAAGCTTATTATAATTTTAAACGCAATTTTGGAGAATTAGAAATTTAAGATTCCTAAAAAGCTGAAGAAACAAATCAACCTAAAAACTTGAGTTTTATAATAAAGTTTGATATAAAAGTTGTTATAAAACTGAACATTAAAGAGATTAAAGATTCAGGAAGGAACTTTAATGTTGGTCCTTCTTTACCCATAATGCATTTCACTAAAGTATTTTATTCTTTCACATTAAAGCTGCAGATTAATCATCAGATTAATCATCAGAAACAGATTCGATGTATTTAATGTTTTTTCTTTTTCTCTATATTTCATTTTTCTTCATTTGTTCCATGTTTTTCTATCAGCCTCATTATTTTTCTGGAATCTTAGTTCAGAAACATTAATCTGACTGTTTCACATTTACTGATCAGATTACCGTAAATCTGATTTTCCAGATGTTTCTATGAAAACATTTTGTAAAATTAATCTAAAACTCAAACATAACTTTGTTTTTAAAAACCGCCGAATGTTTTTGTCATATCATTTCCTCATAAATGAAAACTAATAATAATAACACACCAGACTGTATGTGATCCTGTCTTGATAGTAAAGTAACATTTATTTTGTTCATTGATCCAGATCAGACTCTGAACATCTGAAGCTGCTTGTTGACTCCATCAATCCTGGATTATTTCCTCAGCATCTCCCCTCATCCACCCAGGATTTAATCTGGGAGTTTATTAGATTAACATTTTAACAACAAATGAACAAAGTAGACAGAGGAACAGATTGAAGAATATTCAGACAGATGTTCTTATTTAAAAATCAATTATAATAAAAGGTTTTTGATAATGTTATTTTTAAATAACTTCTAAACAAAGCAAAATAAATAAATAAATAAAATTCCCCAAAGCAAATTACAATGGACATTAAACCTGCACAGTTTCTGCAGGACGTTTTAGTTTCTAGATGTGGATCCAGAATCAGCAGAAGGAGTTTATATCCCTGAGTTTCTGCATGAAGCTTCAGTGAATTTTCTTTAACTTTATTTGTATTTGGTATTTGTGAGAAAACAATTTAACCTTCTCCCAGCTGTAGCAAGGTGGTCTTTTTCGGCTGGATTTTACAGTGTAGATGACGAGTTGAGGCAGAGTTAGGTGGAACAGCAATCGTTTTATTCTTTCCTGGCATCAACCATAACACACATTTCACAGGTGAAACTTCAGCCTTAAATAGTCCCAGCTGTGACAGACTAAACCATCTTTAATTCACAGGGGAATTTCACTTCACCATCCCACCTATTTAAATAAAATACATTTTATTAAATACACACATCAACTTGCTTTTTTATAAATATTTTATGTTTTATCCCTACACCACAATGAAACACCATAAAACCCACAAACAATTCTCCCCCCACACTTTTCAGTGGCCTCTCCCGGAACCTATAAATGGTGTCTGGACCCCCGGGGCAGGATTTGTCCAAACACCCTGGAGAGGACACAGAAAAGACAGG